>JBAGKO010202981.1:0-28644 GCA_037177275.1 Acacia concinna
TTATTCAAGGATCAATTAGAAAGATCAATAATAGAATTTTGAGTTTCTTGAGTTTCTTGTTCTCTCTATATCCAACATGGGTTTCAGGGGTGCTGTTGTAGTTAGCTTCCTCCTCCATCTTCATCTCATCGTTAGAGGATGATATGGGATCATAAGAAAGAGGGTCTACTTCAGCCAGGGAAGAGGCATTTCCAGATTTCAATTTCTTAGAATTCCGTTTTTCCTCCAGAAGGGGTGGGGTTGCGTCGTTTTCCAATTGCTTAATTGGTATGGTTTGCTCTGTGGAGGGGTTAAATGTCGTCACCGTAATATTCTGTTCGAGGGTAGTAGCTAATGCTAAATTCATAGCCATTTTTGGTCTTTCACGGCTTCGATTGAGTTCTCTTTCTTCCGTTTGGTTATGTCTCCCACGTTCCTTGTCGTTCTTGTTGCTCTCCATTTCCTTCGTTGCAGTGGGCAGCGGAGGGCACTCTTGTCCACTACCGTAGGTAGCGGTTGTGGGAGGTGTCGCGCAAACTTAAAGAGTTTTTCTCTCTACGATTGCGTTCCATAAGAATTATAGTCTTGTTTTTTTTTATCAATGGTGAAGAACAAAGGACTTACGTGATTGATAAATTACTATTTTATATAAATTATTAGACTTAATTGGTGTTTTAGACATGGAAAAATAGGATTATTAGGAAAGCATTTTATGAATTAACATGAATTAAACAAGTGCACAAGGGTAATGTGGTCATTTTGGATGTAAATAGCAATTAAGTGAGAGAAATCAAACAAATACGACAAACATGTCATATAGATATGTGAAAGGAGCAATATCATATGAGAACTTAGAGCACCAAATGGTAAGAAGTAATTATTATTTCATGTTCTTCTAATTTGTATGAGTAATTCTAATATCATCTAACTTTGATCTATAGATACAAGAATCCAACTCTAAGAGTACACATGTGCCTAGACATGATTTTGCCTGCAATTAAGTATCGGATTATGCCTACAAAAAAGGAGAGATTATTAGCGAAAGAGCCAAAAAGGTGGCAGGTATTGTGTGTAAGTATCAAATTATGCCTACAATTAAAAATTAACTGTACTTAATTTTTTTTTCTATTTTATGTTCGCTAACATTGTTGTAAAGTTTTTTGTTATAGTGGACAATGCCTTAAGAGGCGTTAGAGTTGTCTAAATACGTTGGTCACAATAATTTGCTTAATAAAGCACTAGCAATACCTGAGTATAGCAGTCGTGTTTGAGATACTAGTTTTAGAGTAACACATACAAAGTACTTCGGATGGCAAAATCGCTCCAGCAGTAGTGAGGTAAGGCAGTTGAGGGAGGAGATGGATTATATTGGTTCCAAGAGAACATGCGAGAACAACTTGAACAACAAAGCTGTATCAATGAGCTGTTAAGGAGCCAAATTGAAAGTCTAGTATAGCCTAGGGTAACGCAAAGTGTCCCAACATGTGAGAACCCAAGTGTGAAGGATAGTTATACTTCTTTTCCTAAAGTCCCTATTCCTTTGGTAAATAGTTTCCTCTCTATTTAACATTTTGTTACATTACAAATTTGTGGTTTTTTAGACCCTAATTTATGAACTCTATTTTCTGCAGGGTGAATCCACTTGCAAGATCACATGGATCAAGCAAAGCATGTAGCTATTGTTGGGGTTGTGTTCAATGACAATAGTGAGACGTTACGCAATTCTTCCTTACTTGATAAGACACTTAAAGTAAGGGTTGACTTTTGCACTAACAAAGATGCGCTATTTCCCATCACTTCTTCGGATGAAGAAGCCATGGTTAGAGACATTTTGGGAGAATATGTTGCATGGCCAACCCATCTAATAAAGCCATGTCAAAAGGTACTTATGTTATAATTGCTTATACTTTTTCTATGTGCTTCCATATAAAATTACATGATTCAATTTCATTATCTTAGTAGGCTTCTTATTCCAAAGTGAAACAAGTTTAAGAGCAAGACAAAATTTCAAAGTGCTCCACAACTACACTAGATGGCCAAAGAGGCTAGGCCTTTACTAGTGGCAATAGAAGCTAGAGCAGATAATCTCCTTTCGTGACCAACTCCTTAATATTGTGCTTGCTATACTCAGAGGAGGATCGTCATTGAAATTGACTTTTGATAGGCGCATCTACAATCTAGCTGGAATTGAAAAATTTGTCATGGAAGAGGTGCTTAGCAATATACTCGGTCATGGATTGTTTTCTGGTTTGATTATAAATATTTGGATTAGATACTTTAACATCACTATCTATCACTGTTAATTCATATTTATCAATTGATGTATTGGTTTTAATCAAATTGTATGTTTTCTACAAAGGCACATGTACCATGACATCATGGAGGACAATGAGAAATCACGTTTCACATTTGTCAACTCATTTGTCATTCCATTTGTCATTGGCCATCATGGAGGCAAAGTATATTTAGATCAATAGTCTAATGAGCTTAGACAATATTTTACAGAGAGAGCAACTACTAATGATATGCAATTTATATTGCCACATAATGCATGGTAAGTTATACCTGTAATATTTTAATGTATATTTTGTATTCTTTCACTGGAATTTTAACATGATTGCTGATAAAATATTTTCAAAATAAGTTAGCCAACATTGGACATTGATCGTCATCAAGCTAGTGGAACTAGCAAAGCCTCACATTTATTATTTAGATCCTTTAAGAAATGGTTTAACAAGGGACCATCTAGATATGAAACTGTTGTTCAATAGATAAGGGTACTGTATGTGTCAATATTTGTGTATGTGATTGAATGAATAACCAAACATAATCAATTTATATTTCTTTTGTCAGTGCTTTGATTGTATATTGAGCATATGCCTCTCTCTCATATTCTAAATCTCTTGGCCCTCTCAATAGCAATAGCTAGAAGATTATAGTATTTATCATAATTTACTAAAATTTTGTTATTGTATGATTGTTGTTTACAAATTGAAACAACTTTTTATTATATTATTGTAGTGCCTATGTAAGGCCAACAATGTTGATTGTGGGTATTACATAATAAAATTTATGAAGGATAATTACCAATAACAAATCTTTTGTTCCTCAACAAGTCATTATAATTTCAATTCATAGTGTTTTAAATTTAATTGAGTATTAGATGTAAATTTTTAGTGATTTTAATTTGTTCTGTTAATCACTTTGTGTATGTAGTATTTTGAATGTGAATGGGCTAATAGCTTGTATAGAAATCAAGTCAATACAATAATTGAAGAATGGTGTAAATATTTAATAAAACCAATATCTTAGGTGCCTGATATTTCTCTATTCACAATTTTTGTAACAATATTTAGTTACTATGTTGTTAATTAGCTACTTATTTGCACCCAATTTGATATTTAAGTTATATTATATTTTGTATATATTGTGTTCAAATTAGAATAAAAATTTTGCCAAAGAGTTGGACTTCCTATAGCCTTTTTTCTTCCTTTTCCTCCTCATGTTAGACATGAAGAGGAAGAAGAAGAGGCACATTAGGTTGGGAGGATCATGGGATGTGAGCACATCCGGCAAGGGAGCACCATAAGATGTCACCCCTCACATGGCACTTTCTAAAGCGCCATCGGAGTCTATTGTAGCATTGAGATATGTGGCGCTTAACATGTCTAAAAAAAGCTCCACAGGAATAATATTTTGTAGTAGTGAAGATTAAGAAAAATTTGCTAAGATATAGTATCATATATGAGAAGCCTATAGCTAAGCCATGTTAAGTTCCTTACCTCCTTTGGGAATAGACGAGAAATCAATACTAGAAATAAGAAAAAATGTTGATATTTTCTTACCTTCTTTCGTCCTTGTTCTCTATAATAATTTTATATGGTACACATTAACCCCATGTTTGGATGGTGAGAAAATTAGGGAGGAGAGAAAATTATGAGATAGAACTTCCAAAAATAGTAAGTTTTGTTTATCATTTATGAAAGTTGTTGCACATAGTATTCATTTTTTCCCCACTTTTCTCTCCCATCCAAACACATTGGGACTTTATTCAAAGGAATGAATTAATGCTTCTGAATTAAAGGTTCTTTTTCCCCAAACGACAGTCATAAAAACCATGGCTTTAGAAAGCATCCATACACACACAAATGCTCCAGGTTGTAAAGCTACTTCAAAATGAAAGCTAAGCTTTTCATATCTATCCTTACCATCTATCTTCTACCAAAAATTACACGAGGGTGGAAAATATAGAAGCCAAACACTTTTTTCTTTAAAATGGAATTTAGTACCCTGAATTATGTTTCTAATATTTTGGCACTCATTATGCTACAACAACTTTTGGTGCACTACCTACAATATATTTTCAATAACCCCAACATTTAGTATAAAACACTCAAAAATATTTCTTTAGCAGTTCCCAGTAATTTAGAATGTTGGACACACTAAAAATTAGTTTAAAATACTAAGTAGTATTGAAAAAAACGCATTATATATGGGTTATTCATCTTGTAAATATTAATATTATGTGTTGCTAAAAAAATATTTTAAAATGTTGAGCGTAGAAACAATTACTTTGAATAATAGGTAATACTGGGAAAAAAATTTGTTCCTGGATTTATTGAATTTTTTTTTTCAAAATAAAAGTGCTCACCCGTATTTTGGGGTGGATAGTACCATATTCAAGAGCTCAGTTCATCTTTTACACTAATATGAACCACCAAGACAAAGATATCTTTAAATTTGAAGTTTATGACCCTATCTTGGAAGATGGACGAAGTGGGTGTGAAGGATATATTCAAAATTAAAATGATAGATGGCTTGATAGCTTTAGTTGTAAGTTAGCGAATATTCCTCTAGTTTTTGTATAATTAATTGGTTGTATTTAAGGGTTACAAATGTACTCGTACAAAGGTTTTAGGAATGTCATTTTGTGTACTAATTGCATAGAGGTTATAAATAATATTTTGCGAGGGTGTGATAAGAACATCCTCTTAAGGACATTGCATATAAGATTAAGTTATTGATTTATAGAGAGTGATATATAGTGGTCAACCATAGTAACAAAGAGACCATAATTTTTACTAACTAATTAGCTAAATACGCTTACAACATAGATGATAATTTTTATTTTCTAGATCAGCTTCCTCCTTTCATGAGTGTATTGTAATTTTTATTTTCTAGATCAGCCTCCTCTTTTCATGAGAGGCGGACATTAATGAAGTGTAAACTTTTTTAGCCTAGTCATGATGTAACATCTCTAATGAGATAGTAATTTCAGTTTATATTTAAAAAAAAAAATACAAAGAGCTCAGTCCAAGTGACCTGGCGTCTGACACATTTTCCAAAATTTCACGACAGAATCGTCCTTTCCTTACTGTATCCACGTATGTCTGTGAACAATATATTGTAGTAGAAATCTCTTTATTTGTTTTTGAGGAAAAAAAAGGAAAACACTCAAAAAAGATAAGTGAAATAGGGAAATCTCAATTCGATATAGTGAGATTGAAAAATCTTAAACTAACTTTTTTTTACTTTTTTTGGGTAATTACGAAAATGCTACTGAATTTTTCACAATACTAGTTTTGTAATTCACAACATGAGTATCTAAATTAACAACATCAGCACAAATAACTCACAGTGTAAATACGTAGTACCTGATGTTGTTAATTTAGATACTCATGTTGTGAATTACGAAACTAGTGTTGTGAAAAATTTAGTGGCATTTTCGTAATTACCCAAAAAAAATACAAAAAGACTGATTTAAGATTTTTCAATTTCACTATACTAAATTAAGATTTTTCTATTTCACTTGTCTATTTTTAGAATTCTCACAACAAAAAAACAAAACCTCTTTATTTTGTGAACATTATATGCCTGCGCTTTCCTCCCCTCCCCCAATTATCACGTGGTCTATAGCTAGCAATTTGACGATGTCAAATAAATTTTCGGTTTCGCATCAATTTCACTTATCAATGTAAAGGATGGTTGGCAAAGCAATCAATGTAAAGGTGGATTTTGATTTATTAATTATATATATACTCCTTCCGGTATTAATTATAAGAGTTAATTAACTTTTTTTTTTTTAAATCTTAAGAGAATTAATTACATTACTTAATCATATCATATGTTATATTTTATTATATTATATATTAGTTCATAAGTCAAACAATATAATTTGAAGAAAAATGATAAATTTTAATACTTTAAAGTAATGTAATTTGTGTTCTTATGATTTTCTAAAGAAAAATCAACTGACTCTTGTAATTAAGGATGAAGAGAGTATAATGATTCAAGATTTATTAATGATACATGTGTGTATGAAATAAGCTCCATTAATTTATTTTCACTTTCCCCTATTCTTTTTATTTTTTTTAATTTGAATAGGTTTAATTATTTTTATAGGTCACACTTTGAATTGTTCAAAAATTTTAATTATTTTTTATTTTGATCCTAATTATTTATATATTTCTGTATTAATTACAATAATTTCTCAACCATTCTTTTTTTAGGAGAATGACATATAAATACCATTTAAATTTCAAAATTTTAAATCAGTGATTTTTTAAAAAATTGAGTTGTTGATTGCGATATAAGTTTAGTTAATCCACTTACTCTTATAAGCATCACAACTAATTGGGATTTTGAAATTCAAGTGATATTTATATGTCATTTTCCCTTATTTCTTTCTCATGCTTTTATAAATAAGAATTTTTTTGGGGGAAAATAATTCTTACATATTTATTTGTCTTCAATAAATTTTAAAGTGACTTTTTAATTTATACACTTTAATTATTTGTAACTATAGAATTTGGAAAATTAAATAATTCTCATTAATTCCCAAGACTTATATGGGTATTTATACAATGAGTTTTTCTTCATTAGTATTAAATGCTATAAATGCTAACTTCTACTTACCAACTACTTAATAATTACACATTCTTATCTATTAATTATGATCTACCAACTACTTATTAATTACAAACTTCTATTTATTAACTACTATATTAATTACGATATATTTCCTAACATTCACCCTAAAGTGGAGCATAAATACCAACTTGTTACAAGGATATTGAACACAAGTTTCATTTAAGGCTTTAGTCAGAAGATTGCCCAATTAGTCAAAGGATATGCTTGGTAGAAATAAAGTTCTCCTTGATATTATCACATATAAAGTGATAATCAATTTCAATGTGTTTCATTTGTTCATGGAACATAGAGTTAGAGGCTTTGTGTATTGCACTACAACTTCACAGGTAATGATGTTACAAAACCCACTTCCTTTATTACTTGGTGAATCCACACAATTTCCTACACCAATGGAGCCATGGAGATAATAAACCAAATAGCAAATATACATGAAGACCATATCAACCTCTCACCGAGCAGCAATCCACCAACACATAGTAGCCAAACAAGTGACTCCCACCACAAAGAAATAACAAGTTGAAGAGATTAAACTAGAGAAGAAGGCTAATAGGCCAACACCAAATGAGGCTTCAATAACCTCAAATTATAGCATCAAGTGAACTAGTGACCAAACAAAGGATCTAGATCACAACACCCAAAAAACCGTGTCTAAAGAAAGCAAAAAAGTAGAACACACTGAGCCAGAAGCACATAAACGAGTAACCTACAAATGAGAAACTTAGAAAAAGAGTCCGAAAGCGACTGAGATATACCAGATTCAAATATTCGATGTAAATGGAGGTGACCACCAATGTTGCCGCACGTGCTGACAGTCATAACATCATTACCATCGGACATCGGGAAATCACTGATCATAATGCTGACACGATATAACGATCACCAAAGATGCACTCTCACTCCCTCTGTTAACTATGCTATCATATTATGTAAAATTTCGAGAATTAGATAATTCTCAATCATTTTCAAGAGTTACATGAGTATTTATACAATAAATTTTTCTTCATAAGTATTAAATGCCATAAATACTAACTTCTACCTACAAACTGCCATCTACAAACTAATTATTAATTACACACTTCTATCTACTAATTACTTATTAATTGTAAACTTCTATCTACTAACTACTATAATAATTACAATATATTTCTTAACAGTAACCTATAGTAAGAAATATTGGAGGGTGTTGTAATTAGCCTTTCCATGAAAATAATCTCCGTTCATAGCAAAAAAAAAAAAAAAAGACAAACTAAACAATTTTCATATGATATTTATTGAATCTCTCTCGTCCTGCTTATAGTATACCTCCATTTTAAGTTTTTAACTAGTCTACCATACACAAATCAAAACCCAAATTTTACTTCCTCCAGTGTTATATGGGATGTTTACAGAGATGGTTTGTTCTTATTTATAAAAGAAACTAATAGTCTAAATATAAGATAGTTGAATAATGAAGTGGTTTAGTATTTATCTTGTCTTTTTATATAATTGCCCCCCCTCTTTTTACCCTCATTAACTTCACAATTATTTTGTCTCACTTTCTTTATCTCCCATATTTAATACACTCATTAAAAAGGGTATTCGGAGAAAATGACACATAATTAAATCAAGAAAAATGACACATAATTGGCGAAGCTAATTATTTTCTCAACTTCTTTGTCTCCCATATCTATTACACATTAAAAGGGTGTTGTGGGAAATGACACATAATCTTTACATAATACTCCCTCAATTTCAAATTATAAGAAATAACAGCCATACATGCTCCATTTCAAAATATAAGAAATATTCAAAGAATGTTTTGTATTCTACATCATTTTTTTAGTTTTGCCCTTATTTAATTATTCTATTTAATGCCAAACCACCCCCAAAGTGCTTATAGTCGAGCATAAAAGAGAATCTTTTACTCATGCTCTCTTCATCACACAATATATCTCATACAATTATTTTTATTACTCTACCATATTTATTATTTTTATTTCCTACAATCCTCCTTATTATAAAAAATTTCATACTTTCTCTCTTATTTCTCATCTCCTCATAAATAAAAGTTTTTTAATCAAAAAGAGTAAAATTTTGACACATTACCGTCACTTCGAACTGTGAGATTCGATTAAATGTCTCTTATAATTTAAAATAGGACGTAGGGGCAAAATTGCCTTCGAAGTATTGCTCCAGGGGCAAGTTTACCCTGAAAGTTTCACATAGGGCAATTTTGATCCAAAAGTTTCTAAAGTGGGGCAATTTTGCCCCTGCCGTTAGTTGACCATTTAGTTGACCACATATGTTGAGCTAGCAGTCAACAGATCATCCACTATATTTTTATTAAAGTGAAAATTTGTACTGGAACTTTTAAAAAAGATAAATTAGATGAAAAATAAACTTATAAGACAAATTTTTAGCTTTTAAAAAAATAAACTGGATAACATGTGGACTACCAATTCAACATATTTGGTCAACTAAAGGCCAAAATCAACAGATTTAAAACTTTTAAGTCAAATTTTCACTTTAGCAAAAATATAGTGGATGATCTGTGGACTGCCAGCTAAACATATTTTGTCAACTAATGGTCAACTGACAGCAAGGGCAAAATTGCCCTACTTTAAAAAATTCCCAGACAAAATTGCCCCAAGTGAAACTTCTAGGGCAAAATTACCCCTTCGCCCTTTAAAATATAATAACAACAAGTAGTTAACTTTAACTAGTTTCTTTAACGTTGATGAATGGGTTAGTTTGGTACCTCTTATATTTAGGATTGAGGGAAGTAACATTTAATTGTATGGAATAGCAAAATAAATAAAAAATTACTAAATGCTTCGGATATATCAAACTGTACTTTTGTTCTGACAACATTAAAAAATGGTTGGCAAAAAACTACTCTCTCCATCTTAAAATATAAGAGACAATTATCACCCTTACTCTATCCCAAAATATAAGATATTTGAAGGATATCTTTTGTTTTGATTGTTTTTTCTTATTTTATATCTCTTCATTAATAAAGGTATTTTAGTAAAAATGAGCAAACATTCTGACATACTTATTATTCTCAACTGCTACTTTAAATCAAGAGATTTAGTTAAACGTTTATTATATTTTAGTACGGAGGAAGAAAAAAAAGAGAGGCAAATTTGACTTAGACGGGAATGAGAAGAATTTATTTAAAGAATCGAGTGGGTAAGAATTCAACCAATTTGTATTGATGATGAGAAGGATCTCCGCATTCAATTATTTCAACTAAATCCTGTCGTACATTTAATGTCGGTTTCCAAGGGCTGTTAAAGGTGTATAAATATGTGTAGTTTTAATTAAAAAAAGTATTAACATGTACTCCTTTGAACTTTGATCTTGTTAATAGGGCAGAGAGAAGATTTTAACAATTAATGTCATTTTTAACTCCATAATGTTGTTCTCTTTACCGTGTGATCTTGAGCATGACTTTGTTGGTCTTCTTATTTATGGGTGTCGTTTTCGGGCAGCTGGGTTTTTCGCTTGGAGGGAGATGAATGTTGATGGGTGAAGGTGCGTGGTAGGAGAGGAGCAAAAAGGGTGAATGTTATTGATGCGTCCCAATCACTGTCATCTAAAATATAGAATCTATTATGTATATAATTGGCTCCCTCTTCCCCATGTTCCAACACACACGCTCTCCTTCTCTTTATCAATCAAGCTAACACTGAAACAATGGATGGTCCATGTTCAACAGAAGTATTAGCAAGTACTACAGAGGTGATGCCTCTGAGAGAAGAACTCTCTAGAATAGGAACCCATGTACTCAAAATGTGAGCTTTCCCATCTCGGAACTCTCGGGAGATTCAGAAGAACACCCGGTTCAAATGCTCACTAGCTTTGCCCAGTCTCTGTCGCATAGCAAAATGCGCTGTCTGGGTAATTACCTTATTTATTTTCTTTTCGGTGCATTATTTGTATGTTGTACTAGCTAGTATCAAATATATACTACATCCTCTCTTTACAATAAGAAATAGATTGTCCATATTATAAGTTCCCATGAATTATAATTCATGGCATTCAGGCAATTAAGGTTAGTCTAGATTGTAAGGAGTTGTCTCATAATCTGTAAAATCATGAGTACAAAATCTGTTGACAATGTTATGACTTCTGTCAATTTTATTTGAACCTAAAGGCATACATTAATCTTAATGTGCCCTTGAGGCTCGCCTTACCTTAACCATTTTGTTATAAAAACATTCATGGTATTCAACATGAATAAATTTGATTTTTGTTTTCATTTTTAGATAAAATAAATTACTTAAGCACCACTTTTTAAGTTCCATGTGATGATTAGAAGTGCCTTGTATAATTAAGAACAAAATTCTTGTTGAGATGTGTGGCAAAAGTCCCACATCAGGTAATTCATTAGAAGGGGGCTTAGACTATATAATAGGTGGCCCCTCCACCTTTTAGAGTCTATTTAGTATGAGGGGAGGGGAGTGGAGGGAAATTGGGGGATTTTACCCTCCTCCTCTTGTTTGCATAACAAAAAGTTATAGAAGGGAAGGGAAAATTTTCTAAGATTTTCCCTCCCAAAGCCTACCCTCTAAAATTGAGAGAATTTTGAGAAAAATATTATATTTTGGCTTTTATTAATTAACATGCACATAATCTTTACTCTTTTTTAATATATCTATGTTGTTTCTCTTTTAGATTTGTTTTATACATTGTTAGTATCATATTGTATTGTATTTTTTTACTCCTCTATACATATTTTTAATAAGAAAAAAAAAATTAATACACACATTTTGAAAGTTATAGGTAAAATTTTTTTGTTACATGACAAATATTAATTCTTTCTTTATATGCTACGCTTAAAAAACTTTTATATTGACTAATGTCTATTTATTTTTTATTGATTATATACTTATGTTGTTGATTACCCTTTTTCTTTTTTTACATTATTAAAATCCCTTCCCTCCCCTCCCCTCCTTTTTTTATCCATCAAAACAAGATAAAACAAAATCCTTCTCAAACCCTCTCTTCCCCCTCCATTGAGCCAAACATACCCTTAATCTCATCCCACAATTTCCTTCTTATTTGTAAGACAAAATGTATTGTCCTCTCTCTTGTATAATTGCACTTATAATTTTATTTCGAGTAGACATTGTTTGCAATTATTGTAAGACTTTCTATTATTATTGTTTTATTTATTATTTATAAGTTGTTATTAGATATTGATACTATCAAAATTTAATTAAGCACCGCAAGTGTACTGATCGTGAAAATAGTTAAATGGTAAATCAAGGTCGTCCCACAGAGACTCAATTGAACTAATAATTAAACACTAAAAGCAAAGCAAATAAAGATGATTTAAGAGAATTTTTAATAAAAAGAAAAATACTAAGCTAAAGTTTAAACGAATTTAGATGATAACACAACCTAGAGCGACTAATCATTTCTTCAAGTTTTAAAGTATGTCTTTCACCAATTAGATGGAGTTAATATTAATTTGTTAGTCTAGAGTATTAATAGATATAAATATCTCCCGATCAATTATTTCCTTCCCTTTATGCAAATTGCTATTCCTAACAAATTTCTTCAAGAGGCAATAAATTCCTAAATCACTCTAACATGACTATATGGGTCTAAGAGATATATTCCTATCCTAATGGCAAATTAGAATAAATTCTAATCCCACATTATTTAATCTTGTGGTCCAATAAAGATCCCTCTTCCAAGGCTAATCTAAATTCCCTAAATTACTACTTAATGGTGATCATGCATTAAATAGAGACAAAATAAATCAAGATTAAATAAACAAATAAATAATATTAAAATTCATCTAAAAGATTCAAACATACTCTAATCTCAGAATCAGTTCATAGCTATCTTAAATTAAGAAAAGAATTAGTTACACATGGCTACAACAAAATTCATAACAAATTTAGAAAGGATAACAAAACAAAAGATAAGGGGAAGAATAACACAAGCTCCGTGCTGTCGCAAGAAGGATTCTTGTTCGCGCCTTGTGCTTCTGCCGCTATTCTCTTCTAATCCTGTTGACGCCGCCAACCCTCCTTTTTTTCTTTCGCTGCCACCACCGAACCTGTGTGTTCCTTTCTTTTCTTTTTTCTTTTTTTATATCCGTTAATACTCTTTCCTTCCTCCCTTCTATCCGCTGCTATTGTGAATATATACATCGATAGTCATCCAATGCATTGATGTGTGGCTGGGTTGGATTCTCCTTTAATTGGTCATGGGCCCACGCATTTAACTTGTGAAATCAAGATAATATCCCCTTGATATCTTTTGCAATTGAAAGAGATATATTATTTCACTTATGGCGCAAGAGATCATGGAGATGCATATGTATCCACGTGTCTTCATTCCATTGCCCATATATATATATAGAATATTTTCCTAAGTTTTCACCTCCTAGATCTTATAATATTTCCTACAAAATAAAAATAGGATATAAATAGATTTTATTCTTAAATTTGTTTATATCTTATAATCAATTAAAAGATGAAAGGAATCTATAAAAGATAATTAAATAGATATGATATTAATAAATCTAACCAAATATATCTCAAAATCTATTCCTATCTAATTATAAAATATAATCTTATCAGATATATTATTTGTGGCTTATTATATTATTAAATTACATTTATAAACTTTATTTTATACTATTATGATTTTTTAGTATAATCAATTACATTCTATAAATTAAGCTTTCACAATAATTGATTTGCAAAATTTGTTGAGATATGTGGCAAAAGTTCTACATGGGTTAATTCATAGGGGGGGGGGGGGGAACTAGACTATAAAAGACGTGGCGCCTCCACCCATTAATCTCATCCTACAATTGTCTTACTATTCTTAAAGTAAATTGTATTTTCCTCTCTCTCTCTCTCTCTCTTATATAATTGGGAGAATCTTAATTAAATTCTTCTAAAATAGTAAAATCTAAATTTAAGCCTATAATTTCAATAAATTCCTAATCAGGCCATAAGGCTTAATTAGGGATTTCATAAGGTTGTTAAAATACTATAATGCCCCTACTTTTAAAAATGAAAATTTGTAATTGCAAAATTTGTAGTTCCAGACGTTTAGCACAACTAAGTATGAAGTTAGCAGAAGCGTGGGGCCGATTGGAAGGAATTCAATTATATTGGGTGTAACATCCCACTTTCCGAAACCCTTACCTTCCCTCATAGTGGCCCTTGGAACCACTGACGTGCCCGTATGTCAAAACAGAGAGATTACAAATTTCGATACAGTCAAACAGAGAAACAACTTTTCTCATTAATGGAGGCATAAAACTAGAATCCAGAGATTACACTAATAATATCTACATAATTACATGCCAAGAAACAAGAAATATAACTCTATCTCTAAGTTTGTTCGCTCGTCCAACCTCTTTCCGAACTTCTACCTGCATTGTGGAGAGGGTAAGGCTTCTTGAGAAACCTCAGTAACATAATCATAACCATAAACCATGTAATGCAATGTATGTTATGCTGTAAGCAATGCTCACATTTTACCTCTAGTGTCCTCTCTCTTGGCACATACTGTGCACCTGGAGCCTACACGTGACTTGACCTAAACTCAAATTCAAATAGCCAAGGCATAAACAGGGAATCATACTTCTCATACATACATGCTAACACAACCATAACACAGCATACAAGCATACAACAAACAGTAGACAACACAAAACAATACAGGTTAAGGGTAGAGATTACTGCTACTGTATACTCCTTGCACGGTGTACAGGCTCTGCTTCACTGTTTTTGGCATTGATGGATTCCTGGTATGCCTCACTGTTACACCTATACAGACCACAATAATTCATGTTACTGAATGCCCCTTACTGGTATACTACCGCCCTTCCTTTCATGTATCCCCATATGTCTTGGTTCCCTATTACTTGGACTGGGTCTTTCCCCCTCCTGTACTACATCCCTCCCCTGCCTGTACCCTTTTGCTGTCCACCCTAGGTCCCCTGTTGCTGGCTCGATCCCATTGCCTTGGCCGGGATGGTTGGGCAGCACCTCCCCTTAGATGTTCCTACTAGACCTCCCCCTAAGAATTCTTAATTATGTTCGGGATCGTCGAACATCACTTCCCCCTAAGAAATGCTACCTTACTCTGGGACCATTGGACATCATCTCCTCCTAGAAAATGCTATCTTAGTCTAGGACAGTCGGACAACACCTCACCCTAGGAAAGGCTATCCTGGTTTGAAACAATTGGGCAGTACTTCCCCTTAGAAATGCTTGTTTTGACTTAGATAGTTGGACAGAACGCCCCCTAGGTTCACTATCTAGGCCTGCCCAATTGGACAGAACCTCCTCTTAACTACTCTACTGATTGCTGAAAATTAAAGGAATTCACAAGAGGGAGGGATCCTGAACTTACTTGGATCGAAGACCGAGCCGGGACTGCCGGAATTTCCACCTTATGAGAGGAGAGGAGCACATTTTGGAGGTGGAGAAATGAAGGAGAAGAGGACCTTATTTATAGGGAGGTAAGAGGAATCAAAGTATAAATATTTATTGGGTCTTTAGGTGTAATTTTTTCAAAAAGTTTTGACCTTTTTTTGACACTTGTCCCCTTCCACACAATTCTTTGACTTTACACAAGTTTCTAGTTGCCTTCTTGGTTAAGACAAGTGCAGCCATGTTTTTGTGTTCCCCAGGGAGTCTATCAGTTTCAAATTATACTGATAATTCCATTTGATCGGCTCGAAAAACTAAGAAATTCTAGAAAATTCTATAGTCATTCAAAAATTCTAAAAAATTCAAAAAAGAAATCCCTAAAAATATCAGGAGGCTCTTTTTAAAATTTTGTAATTTTTGGACGTTTAGAACTCCAAGAATAAATTTTTCAAAAAGTCCATTTTTTGGCAATTAGCCAATTTCAGCAAATTTATATCAAAATAACATACTAATTTTCCCAAGTCCCTTTCCAGAACATTGAGGTCCCAAAATATTTGCTATGGCTGCAAACCTTGTCCGAGCAAAATATTTGAAGATCCCATAAATTTTTCTCGGACCTCTGAAAATTATTCTGATCACTCTATATTGTTCTAGATGACATATACTTTATCTGGGACCATTATGGGAGCTTTCGGGGACCTCAGACCTGTCTGTGTTTTGACCCGAAACTTTGCATAACTTTTTCTCTTTGCACACAGGTCCTTCCCTGAGTTTTACCTCAATTGTTGTAAGATATTTCAGTCATCTACAGACTAAGGCCCTTGGCTCATCCAGAATATCTCATCTAGGCCTAAAAAAATATCAGGGTACGACCCTTGGTCTAGCTAGAAAACACCCCTTTTGGTTAAGATATCCTATTTTGGCCTAAGGAAAATTCCGGGATGTTACATTGGATAGACTTTTTTTTTTTGACAAAAATGTAGATGTTGAATGCCATTCTAAGAGATTGTGGAGGATATAAACTATGGTGTGATAGTTGAGGTTCTCTCTACAACTACACTACAAATTATGGAGTTGCAAGGTCAAGATTGGTAAATAAAAATAAGTCATATGTACCGAGAAGGTAATAGATGTGCGGATCGTTTGGTATAAATGAACTTATAATAACAATTACGAAGGACATTATGGTTTCAATCTCTAAATGAAGTCTAGGATATTTTATAGGAAGATGTTATAGGAATTGGTAGCTTGTGCATATTTGTAATTTAATCGCTAGGCTTAGTCCCTTTTATCACCAAAAATGAAAGAAGAAAAAGAAAACTCCACTAATTTTAAATATTAAGGGTATTTTTGTCTTTTACCAACATTAAAAAATCCCTAATGAAGCCTAATAGCCTGATTAGGAATTTGTTGAAAGGGCAAGTATAAATTTAGATTCTAGTATTTCTAAAGGATTTAATTGGGATTTTTTCAATATAATTTCCCTGATCACTGTTTGGAGTAGTAATTATTTACAATTATTTTGGGTGCTCCTTTTATTGTTGTCTTATTTATTATTTAGTAGTTGTTATTAGATAATATTATTAAATTACATTTATAAACTTTTTTTTTTGGTCTAGAATTGTAACTCTTTAGAATAATCAATTATACTCTATAAATTAGGTTTCCGCAATAATATTGCTATACCACACCTCGGAATGCTTTTTATTTAAACAAATCCTAATAATTGTATTGTGTTAATTAACTGATCGAGTAGGCAACCCCGCAAATCTTGAGTTTGACTATGAAGCATTGGCACCGTTGATGCATTTTCAAATAAACAATGCTGGTGACCCATTTCTGGGAAACTGCTACACTCTCAACTCAGCAGCTTTTGAAGTTTGTGTTCTTGATTGGTTTGCTAGCCTGTGGGAGATTGAGAAGAACCAGTACTGGGGATACGTTACCACAGGCGGAACTGAAGGCAATCTTCATTTTAGTAGGGTAAGTTAGCTCTCATCTCTATGTAAATGTTGTATGAGTCATTTTACTATATATGAGGTTGCAATATATATATATATATATATATATATATAGGAGGGAACAATTGCCTGATGGGATCCTGTATGGCTTAGAAGAATCACATTATTCAGTGTTCAAGGTAGCAAGAATGTGCAGAATTCAATGTGTGAAGGTTGCTACTCTGAGATCCGGTGAGATTGATTGTTCTGATCTCAAGGCTTCACTTCTTGCTCACAAGGACAAACCTGCCATCATCAACCTCAATATAGGTCTCTGCCCCCCAACCCCCACAAACACATGTATAATAAAACAAACATGTCAGTTTGAATCGCTTACAAGTTTTTTGTAAAACTAATTTAATTTGGTCAATCTCTTAACTAATGTTAGTAACTCCAATCCTTAATATAAGAGTTAGTTGGGGCTGGATTTGGTCCTAAAAGAACTTAATCCACTTTATCACCCAAATATATAACTATTTTTTTTTAAATATCCCTATTAGTTACACATATTAAGGGGTTTTCATCTAAAGTTAGTCATGGTTAAAAATAGTCCTTTAGAAAAATTAACTCATATTTATTACAAATAACTATTTCGACTAATTTTCTTGATTGATCCACATTAGTTAAGTAGCTTTTATATTAATAACTGAAGATAATCTTTACTCCTTGGGGAATGACCAAATAACAAGTGAGTAATATGTAATGACAAGTTATAGTATATAAAATGGTAACAAGTTTATACTACTCCCTTGTCATTGTCACTTGTTGGTTTTTAAATATGAAACCTTGTAGTAATTCTCCCTTTAATATTCTTAGTGTTTTAATCCGGCACACACATATTTATGAATATCTAATGAACTATTCTCAAAGGATGGCTTTCTATTTTAGGAACAACTATGAAGGGAGTTATTGATGATCTTGATCTTGCGCTACAAACACTGGAAGGATGTGGTTTTAGTCGTGATCAGTTCTATATCCATTGCGATGGAGCTCTATTTGGACTAATGCTTCATTTCATTAAACAAGTGAGCTACGTTTCAATCACAGCATTGGTCTAATCAGTTACTGTCATTCAAAATATTCAAATTCCGAATCCAGTTTTGGTATCAAAAAATAATTTGATCGATATGAATTTGAAATCTTTGAAATTAAAAGATCCACAAAATAAGAAATAGACTCCATAAATATATATATATATATATTCTTGCCTTTTATCACTTCCTATCACAAATCCTATTTATTATGTTTGTGCTATATCTCCTAACTAGAGAAGATTATGATGTGTTGATATGACAGGCACCAAGGTTTAGTTTCAAGAAACCCATAGGAAGCATAGCTATTTCTGAACACAGGTTTATAGGATGTCCTGCTCCTTTTGGGGTTGTAATAACCCGTCTGGAACACATGTATGCGATGTCTAGGGATATTGAGATCCTAGCTTCAATGGACTCGTCAATCACGGGGAAGGCGGAACGGCCATGCTCCGATCTTTCTCTGGTACGCTCTTAAGAAGAAAGGCTTATTAGGGCTCAAGAAGGAAGTGGACAAGTGTGCAAGGAATGCAGATTACTTGCAAGACAAGCTACGTGAGGCAGGAATCACTACGATTAAGAACGAGTTTAACAATACGGTGGTGTTTGAGAAGCCTCGGGACGATGAATTTGTTCGTAGGTGGAGTCTGGCCTGCAAAGGAACTATGGCACATGTGGTGGTGATGCAGCTTGTGACCATTGAAATGTTGGATTCCTTTGTGGCTGAGTTCCTTCAAAATCGATCCATTTACGCACCAAATTAATGGAAACAAGAATCAGCGAGATATATATGCATATGTGGCAGATGAAGTTGGTGGTAATTAAATTGCATAGCTTTTGAAAGCTGTTGCTGTAACATGGGAAAAGCTATGAATTTACCTTTAGAAAATATCCAATGATGCTACAATAAACAATAATGAACAACATTGTTCCAACAGTGGTTTACCTGCAGTCAATGAGTTTAAAAGGCAAAAACGTTGCAGGAGCTAGTTGCTTTATGTAACTGATATCGATTATATGATGAACTATATTAGCCGGTTCAATAGTTTTTTGACCATGCATTAGTGAAGAATTGGTGCTGTTGGACTTAATACGTTAGTGACATCTTCAAAATTCAAAATTAAACTAAGGATTGTAATAAAGGGTGTGATCATTTAATTGTCTTTTGAGGAGCCTTTTATTAATTATTTAGAAACTAAGTGTAATGATTGACATGTAATAATTTAAAACAAAAAATTTGATCTTTTAACTAACAACTACTCTTTACAATTGAAAACTAAATTGGTTCTAAACTACTTCTTTTTAGAATTTTTCTTTATAAAACGGAATGGTGAATGGAAATGGATGTAACGAGAGAAATAACAAGATCAATAATAGGATGAACAACCCTTTGTAGCAATGATATAGACAATCCTCACTTCAAATAATCATGGGAGATAAATTATGCTAGCTTCAAAAAATTTTAAAGGTCACCATTTAGACTAGGCTTAACTTAAATTAATTAATATCAAGCCACCTTGTATGTTAATCTCTCAAAAGTATGTTGATTAAGATCTTTAGCATCTACATGAACTTAAAATTGTATTTAGCCCTTAATCTAATAACCAAGCAACCTTGGATTACCACTTGATTTTCTTATTAATCTTAATTTAAAAATGGCCACCCATATAAAAATCAAGATTAATGATATTAAAGCCCAATGCTAAACACAATTAATAAACTCAAATTCAAGAAATCAATACTAACACTTGATACCATAGATCCACTAATCAAGCCACCTAAAAATTAGCATAGAATATTCATAAAATCATTACTTCGATAACTAACCAGTATAAAGAAATGATAATTAAGCTAATTAAACACAATATCAACCATCTAACAAATGTTTAACTACATCTAATCTTTTAAATACATCCAACTAAATCAGTCTAACATTATAAAGTTTATCCTAAGGCTAAGGAATTATAAATACAATATAGGAATAAAACAATATAAGAGTAAAAACTCCCCAAAGCCCAAGTTCATGCCATTGCCAATGCTAAAATGGATTGAAACATTTTCCCACACCTGGACATCTGAACAGCTATATTCCTGGTGTTCGCAGCTAAAGCACAGGAGGATGAAGATGACAGCTACGGTGGCAGTGAACGAAGCTTGCCAGCAAGGAAGAAGAAGAAGAAAGGTGAAGGTTTTGGAGGTGACTGATGGATGGTGAAATTCCAGGTGTGATCTTGAAAGTTCGAGGCTGTCTCTCTTTCTCCAAGTCACCGGCGATGGTAGACAATGGAGGTGGAGATGAGGGTGAATGCCGCCGGCAAAGGTGGAGGATGGAGGTCACTTCTCCAAACTCAAGAAATTGTCGATGATGATGGCTGCCTCCCCCTTCAAATTGTTGGCTCTAGATCTCTTTATTTTCGTTGAAAACTCCCCTCTGATTCAGACCTAATTTCTAATATAGAAACGTTGCAGTTTTGGTCGTGGACATTCTAGTATTTTTCAAATTTGTTGGACTAAATGGTCATTTTAAAATTCGAGCCTCAAACTGTCATTTTCTGTTTTAATCCCCTTTCTTCAAACATCTACAATTAAAAACAATTAAAACAATATCCAATCTTCTGAAAATTCAATTATTAAGAGTAATAACAATTCTTATGACAATTTTGCCCTTTTAATTCTAATTCAATGCATTTACTCTTAATATCGATTAGGGAGAATTTTATTTGAAGACCAAATAAGCAAATTTATTTTAGTCAAACCCCAAAACATTATAAAATTTTAGTTGAAGCTCAAGGAATAAATTAATGTATTGTTCATTGGAGAATTATATTTGTTTCCGAAGAGTTACATACTTGTTTATAAGAGAATTTCTCTTGTTCGTGAGATAAAGGACATTATTGTCTTTTTACTTCAAAAACTTATTTTCATTTTAGTCCTTAGGCTTTGACTGAAATTTCAGAATGTTTTTAAATTTGACTAAAATTAATTTGCTTATTTAATTCTCAAATAAAATTCTCCCTATCAATTAATCATAATAAAGATATTTTAAGTTCAATAATTACATAAAATTCATAAATAAAATATTAAAATATATAACAAAATAAGAATTTTTCACGAACTTAAAATATATGATGAGTTGAATATGCTGCATTATTTATAAGTTGTCGTATTAGGCTTTGTTTCTTTTCATTATTCTATTATTATTTTTATTTCTATATTTTCTCTCTGTGTTTGTATTGTTTGAATTTAAATTTTAAATTTCTGACACCAAATTTTTGTTCAAATCAATATAATTTTTAATTGAAAATTCATCTATCAAATAGTCCAAAATATAAATAATCTATATTTAATTTGGAGATTTTCAGTAGACAATATCACATATAAATTAATTAACTTGTTACACACAATAAACTTTATGTATATTCCACACAATAAATTAATCTAGCTAGCTACTTGTCAAGATTCATCTTTTTCTTTTCTTAACGAAAGGGAAAAGATGACATTAATAACTTAAAAAGTTTACAATGAAAAAGAAAATTAAAGTGTAACAAATTACGTTAGGAAGAAATGGTTAAAATAGTAAACGAAGGAAAATCCTTGAGTAAATATGTAATAAGTTGTTATTCTTAAATCACCACATTTAATGATCTGAATTGACAGTTGTTAGAGAGACGAAAGCTTTTCCCGAGCACCAAATATGTAATATGTTGTTATTCATGGAAAACTGTGTTGTATATCTTAACATCCTGGAATTTTTATTAGGCTAAAATAGTGTTTTTGGGTAGACTAAGCGTCGTATTGATATTTTTTGAGGCATAGATGAGGTATTCAGGATGAGTAGAGGGCCTTAGTCCGTAAAGGATTGAGATAGCTCATAACAATTGAAGTGAAATTTGGGGAAGGACCTCTATGCAAAGAGGAAAAATTTCACAAGTTTTCTGACAAAATTCGGATAGGTCCAAGGTCCCCAAAAAATCCCATAATGGTCATAGACTAAGATAGCATTTCTTATAGGAAAAAGTGTTGTCCGACAGTCCCGCACAAAAGTAGGAATTTATAGGGGAAGGTGCTGCCCAACTATCGGAAGGTTTAATGGACACATCTAAGGGGATATGTTGCCTAACTATTCCAGCGAGCGCAGTGGGGACGAGCTAGCAGTAGGGGACCTAGGCTGCAAATGGTGGTCAGTAGTGGGGTGCAGGTAGAGGATGGGTACAATATAGGAAGGAAAAGGACCCAGTCCAGGTAGTAGAGAACCAGGACCCTAGGGGGATACATGAAAGGAAGGGTGGTAATATACCGGTAGGGGCATACGGTAACATGATTTATTGTGGTCCGTATAGGTGCAACAAAGAGGCAAAAACAATGAAACAGAGCCCGTACATTGTGCAAGGAGTATACGGTAGCAAGAATCCCTACCCTTAACCTTATTGCTTTGTGTTGTTTGTTGTTTGTTGTATGCATGTATGATGTGTTCTGGTTGTGTTAGCCTATATGTATGAGAGGTATAACTCCCTGTTTATGCCTTGACTATTTAAGTTTGAGTTTGGGTTGAGTCACGTGCAGGCTTCCGGTACACAATTTGTGCTGAGAGAAAGGGCACCAGAGGTAACGTATGAGCGTTGTATATAGCATGACATACATTGCATTATATAGTTTATGGTTATGATTATGCTACTGAGGTTTCTTTAGAAGCCTTACCCTCTCCACAATGCATGTAAAAGTTCCGACAGAGGTGGGACGAGGGAACGGGCTTAGGTGTAGAGTTATATTTGCTGTTTATTGGCATGATGTAATCCTGTACAATATAATCAATGTATTCTATGAATTCTAGTTTTGTTCCTCTGTCAATGAGAAAAGTTGTTTCTCTGTTTTGTCTGTGTCAGAATTTTTAATTTTTTTTTATTTTGACATATGGACACGTTAGTGGTTCCAAGGGGCATTGTAAGGTAAGGTAAGGGACAGAGAAGAATCGAAAAGTGGGATATTACATGTTGCATATCTTCTAATCCACAAAATGGAGATTTTTAGGTACTGATAATAAAAGTGATGGCCATTGGGGTTTGTCCTCCACCAAATGAATTGATGTAGAATTGAGTCTGTCCAGCATATTTGCACATAGCAATTCTTATTTCTTTGTCTAATGCGTGCGTCTGAGTTTGTGCGGAGAGAAATATTAAATCTCAGGCAATTAATTTGAGGTAGCGTAAATTAAGAGTTGAACAAGATTAAGAAAAATTTGCTAAGATATAGTATCATATATGAGAAGCCTATAGATGAGCCATGTTAAGTTCCTTACTTCCTCTGGGAATAGACGAGAAATCAATATTAGGAGTGTGAAAAAATGTTGATATTTTCTTACCTTCTTTCGTCCTTCTCCTCTGTAATAAATTTATATAGTACACATTAAGGGACTTCATTCAAAGGAATGAATTAATGCTTTTCAATTAAGGTTTCTTTTTCCCAAAACGACAGTCTTAAAAACATGGCTCTAGAAAGTATCCATACACACACAAATGCTCCAGGTTCAAAAGCTACTTCTAAATGAAAGTCAAGCTTCTCATCTCTAGCCTTACCATCCTCAACCAAAAATTACACGAGGGTGTAAAATATAGAAGCCGGACACTTTTTTCTTTAAAATAGAATTTAGTACCCTGAATTATGTTTCTAATAATTTGGCACTCATTATGCTAAAATAAGTTTTGGTGCACTCAGCACCTAAAATATATTCAGTAACCCCAATATTTAGTATTAAACACTCAAAAATATTTTTTTACCGGTTCCCAGTAATTTAGAATGTTAAGCACACTAAAAATTAGTTTAAAATACTAAGTACCACGTACTACTACATAAAACACTTTTAACATATTTTTTTTAGGGGATGTGTATATGGGAGACATAAAAAATAGAGAAGCCACGTTCATAAAAATGGGAATGTGGAAAGTACATATGGCGTCTCTAGCTTTAAACTAAGGAAGTTGTAAGGGTACCTATGGAGTCCCAAAAACCCAATTTTAAGACTTCGTATGAAACATATGAAGTCCCAAATTGGATTTAGGGATGTGGTATTTTTTAGTAGGGGAGAGACCACATCCACAAAATGCCACACTTTAGGGACATACCACATCCCAAAATGCCTTTAGGGACCAGTATCTCTCCTCCTGGCACATTCCAAGTCTTGAAAAAGATAATTTAGGGACACTATATTCAAAATGCGGATGCTAAACATTTTTTTACCCAAAACAATTTATGCATGTAATTTTCATTTCCTATTGATTCAATCTATATAGGAATATTATCCAGCCAATTACTACATAAACAATTATCCAACCAACTGCTACATAAACATATATTCAGTCAATTACTATATAAACATACATACAAAACTAGCTAAATAAAGTGTTACTATATATACTACCTGTATAATTAACAAGAAAGGGTTATATAACTTGTAAAAAAAATTCTAAAAATGAATTTTACTTATCATCCATAAGTCTAAGAAGATATCTAGTCAGAAGGTCTCGAATCGTATTAATGCCATTAACGAGGAAAGCGGCCTTACTACTAAAAGTTTGTAAATTGAAAAATATTATAATTATAATACATTGATTAAGTAAATGAAGCAATTGAAAATTGATATAGTAAAAATATTATCATTTGAGGATGAAGAAGTGATTACCTCTTCAAAATATTTAGTTTGTCCACTTTGAATTAGATTATATATATAAAGAAGAACATAGTATCCACATTCAGTGTCCCCTATTTGTTGAGGGCATTGAAAATTAAAATGAAATGGTTAAAATATAACTAAGTATCTAAAATAACTGTCAGTGAAAAAACTTGAAATCAAATTACTTATTGTAGGATAAATCCAAGTAGTACTATTTTTCCTTCTGTGATATTTCGGGGCAAAAAATAAATGCTGCGAAGTCTCGTATTTTTTTCTCCAAGAATGTGTGTCATATGCAATGTACGGAAATAAGTGACTTCTTTGAATTTTATGCCTACTTCTGACTTGGCTAAATATTTGGGTATGCTTATTCATCACGAGACGGTATCCCAACGTACTTATAAATTTGTCTTGAATAAAATGGATACAAAACTAGCTACTTGGAAGGCAAATATGCTTTCTATGGTAGGTAGACATACTCTTTTCTCTTCTGTAGTTTTGCAGCAATTCCTACATATGCTATGCAAACAGAACAACTACTGATGAGTACCTATAATGTGATTGATAAAAGGTGTTGTAATTTTCTCTAGGGGAGTAATTCATCTCATAGGAAAATGCATCTGATTGCTTGGGAGAATATTTGTAAGCCAAAGGAGGATGGAGTTTTGGGCTTGAGATGAGCTTGCCATCAGAACTAGGCTTTTATGACTAAACTTGGTTGGGCACTAATTAAGAAGAAGGATTCTTTGTGGGTGAAGTTTATGCATGAGAAATATAAAACATGGGATGACATTATTTCGAAAGTGGACAAGAAACGAATTGAATCGTCAACATGGTAAGGTATTAGATCGAATTGGTCTAAGGTGTTGGATAGTACCTCTTGGAAATTAAATGATGGGGACGAATTTTGTTTTGGAAGGATCGCTGGATTCCTCATGTTTATAGCTTGGAGGAATTAGCAATACATCCTTTGAACAATGTCATGATTGAATGGAGAGTGGTTGATTGCTTAACACCTTCAGGTCAATGGGATTGGCAAAAGTTTGATCGATTTTCTTCCAAGTCATGCTCTTAGTGTTATACGACGGATTTAGCCACCTATGGTGGGTGATGTGGACATTCCTATCTGGAGATGGTCTAGTAATGGTTGTTTTAGCCTGAAATCTACATATAATTTCATAGTTCATAATTCATGGTCAAGGATGAGATATACATGGAGAGCTCTTTGGAAGTTGCGAATCCCTCAAAGTTATAGACTGTTTATGTGGTTCTATTTGAAAGGGCGTGTTTTTACTACTTCAACTAGAATGCACCTTAGGCTTCATTCAACTCATATATATGAGGTATGTTTGTTAACACAATAATCTATCCTTCATGTGCTTCGAGATTGTTCAGTTACTTTTGAGCTATAGAAGGAGTATATTCCAAAGAAATGGCATAAGAGTTTCTTTGTTGAAATGGATCATGTAATTTAGTTGAAATGGTGTTTGAACCAAAAGTTTAAGGTGGATGGATATGATTTCAAGGAATGGTTTGCTGTGGTTTGTAGACATATTTGGTTAGCTAGAAATAACTGTATTTTCAATAATGTCACATGGAGTATGAGGGAAATAATGGGTCAATCGGAAGCTTGCCTTTCCTAGGGAAATACAAAAGTACTAAATCAACATAAGCTAAATTTATATATGCAAGTATGGAATCCTCCTCCACAAGGCGTTGTGAAAATTAATATAGTTGGGTCTCGTAATAATCAGCCTGGATTATGTACTTGTGGTGGTTTGATCAGAGATTCTGGTTGTAAGTTTATTCTGGGATTCATGCTTAACGTTGGGGTGGGTTCTTTTTTTTTTCCTGTAGAAGCCACTGGTTGCTTGTGGGGCCTTAAATTGACATTTGATAATGGGTTCGGAAACATTATTATGGAGAGCGATTGTAGTTATCTAATTCATGCTATACAACATCCAATTCCAGTTAATCATCCGGATCATAATATTTTATGTGAAATTTAGGCTATGAAGGGAAGATCCTGGGATGTTAATATTGTTCTATGTTGTAAAGATACTAACACTGTCACTGATGCTCTAGCTCATGAGGCCTATGATATATTTGTTGATTTTTTGGTGGTGACTACGCCGTCAGTTAGGGTTACTCAGTTATTGTTGAGGGACAATGAGAGGGCCACTGCATAAGTAGCCTAAGGTTCTTAATATCTGAGGAGTTTTTTCCTTTTCTATAAAAAAAATTATGATTTGGTCCTTATAATTTAGACTCAATTTTTATACTTTCCTAATTTTTATTTAAAAATCTAAGCCTCTCCCAAATCATCTTATGTGGCAGACAAGGGGATGAATTTTGCTTATTTGGCATCCTTGTTGTCATGGCTACAGTAAGAATACCAGATTCTCACTCCTCTCTTTTAAGTGTGCCCCTTTCTTCTTCCTCCTTTCCCCTATTCTCAGCGACTCGGCTACACTCTTCTGACAGTTACAACTGTATTTTTTATTTTTTTCTCCCTCATCTCAGCCATTCCTTCATTTCCAGCAGCTCCTGTCAGAATCTGTTCACCATAAGATCCTCTTTGGTATATTCACCGCAATGAATTGACCTTCTCCTTCTTCTTCTTGCTCCTGTTCAATTCACTCTAGCTTTAATCTGACTCTTTTTGCTGTTGACGTGCAAGATTAGAAGGAAAATGATATTCCACATGCAACTGTGATGACAAACAAGAGAAGGCCATGATTAGATGATGAGACCTTAAATTAAAATTGGAAGAATTCGAATTTAAGGCTATGAATGCATTCCCGACTAGTCCTAAAAAAAAGAGGAAAAATGTTTACCCAAAAAAAAGAAAGAGGTAACACTACCATCATATCATAAAATGCAGCCTTTCATCTTATGTGTCTGCACTATTTATCACTTGAGTAGATTTGCACTTATGAACATTCCTTGAATGTTTCCCTGGCAAAGAGCATAAGAAGTTCGCCCTGTCCAATATGGTATCACTTAAGAGGAATAGAGATTTCACCCTACCCTGGATCGTGAGTGAGCCTGACCCCCTTCCAAAAATTTTATTATAAAAAAAAAGAGCATGTAGGTGAAGAGAGTAAAGATGAGAAGAGGGGAAAAAGCAAGGCACTGAAGAATAAAGCCATACGGAGTAAAGAAAGGAGTGAGAATCTAACACTTCTATTGTAGTCCTGAGAACGACAAGGATGCCAAATAAGCAAAAATCATCATTGTCTTTGCCACATAACACCATTTGGGAGAGACTCAGCTTTTTAATAAAAACTCTGAAACAATAAAAAGCTGTCACAAGATAAACTATAAGGACTGAGTTAACTCAATTAAATTATCAAGGCTAAAAAATAAATTTTTTCAAAACGTTTTTTATTAGTAGTTTTGTTCATTGCATGTTTGCATGTATATTGTAACATCCCAAAAATTTTCTAGGCCTAGATAGAGGATTTTGGGTAGACAAGGGTCGTACCCGGATATTTTTCGAGACCTAGATGAGGAAATTGGGATGTGTAAAGGGCATTAGTTTGTAGAGGATATAAAGATCTCCTAACTTTTGAAGTGAAAGCTGGGGAAGGACCTCTGTGCAAAAAGTGAAAATTTGGCAAAGTTAGAGGTTGAATTTTGGA
>JBAGKO010203124.1:0-13813 GCA_037177275.1 Acacia concinna
ATTTATGATTTATCCAAGTTTTAGACTTTAATTATGTGTGTTTGCGAATTTGTGCGGTTGTATGAGTTTAATATCACACGTAATTCTCGGATTGGTGGTAGCCAATTCGAGAACCACCATGCATCATACTTAAAGAGTACTCTAAGAGCATTTAAATCGAATTAATTGATAATTAATTGACCTAGGGTCCTAGGCAAGTTTTTATTAGTTAAATCGTTGACCTAAGTGGTAGCTTAGGGTTTTTATAAGAGAAACTTAGAGAATTGAATCAACCCTAATATCATTAGATAGCAATGAAAACCTAACAATTCATTATCGAGAGACTAGTCTTCCTATTAGATTTAATTAATTAGTTTATTTTCCTTTAAACCCTAAAATACCAAAAAGATTAGATAATTAGAATTAGTTAATTTAATACTTAGCACCTAGAAAACCACCTAGTTAGTTTAGTTAGTAATTAGGAAATTACTTAGGATTGCCAAATAATAGCTCCTTGAGAGAAGAACGGCTAGTTGCGCACTATACTGCATAATTAGGTGCAATCATTATGATGAGCGAAATAGGCGACAATTTCGGGACTCGATCACACTGCAAACCTCAATGTTTGACCAAAACCTCGAGGTTTCAGTAAACTTTGCACAATAGCGAGGTTTGGTCTAAAACTCGCTATAATAGCAAGGTTTAGCCAAAACCTCACAGTTGGCAAGAATACTTGCTCAAAACCTCGAGGTTTTGGTGATTCTTGTTCAACTACAAGGTTTAGCTCAAAATTTGAAAAAACAATAAGGATAGTCTCAAAACTTGCTACATTCAATTTTTCCACTTCCCTTGAGGTTTCAGTAGAACCTTGAGGTTTCAAAGCAAATTACATAGCAGCAAGGTTTGAGTGTAAACTTGTTGATGCAGCAAGTTTTGCTGGAAAAGCTCACTGAAGCTCAAAAAGGTTAGAAACCTCGAGGTTTGTCTTCTACCTCGAGGTTCAAGTAAGCTTTCTAATTTCCCAAGTTTACTCTCATTTATGTTTTAAAACTTTCTTTCAAAGTAAGAAGAGAATTTCCTCAAGTAATATTTCCAACCTCAAGGTTAGTAAGTATGTTCTTTTGAATTTAGATTACTCTAAGATTTCTTAATACTGAAACCTTAAGGTTATCATTAAGTCTTAAGGGAAGTTTAAGAAAATTATAGATTGAAACCTTGAGTAGGTTTAGAAACCACAAGGTTCCCAATATAACTTAAAGACAAAACCTTGAGTTTACTCTAAACCTCAAGGTATCAAAGTTTCTGATAATTCCTCAAGGAAGTTTTTGTAAATTAGATATGTAATCCTTCTTTTTAAAGAAGGCCTCAAGTAAAATCTTTTCATCTAGTCTATCATTCTAACCTCAAGGAAGAGATAAAACCTCAAGGTTATTTCAAATTCTCAAAAAAACTTAAAACAGAGCATCGTAGCGTCATTTGTGGTATTTATTTTCTCATGGATTATATTAACACCCATTTATATCTAACTTGACTAGATATCTTCTCTTGTATATTAGCACATAATTAAATCATTGGAAAAGCAAGATGAACAAATTGCAAGTAAAGAAGAGCAATGTGTCAAAAGCATTTATTGATTGGCGCGAAGTAGGTAAAACTTCTCTTAGGTCAACGGATACTTTGTTATACCAAAGAGGGAAAGACCTCTATACCGTTACATCCAAGAAGAGCAAACCTACTCCAACATTAACTGAACATCTCTCAATGGATTCATAACATCTCTCAATGGCTACAATCTTTAAAGACAATATAAATAGCCAAGGAATTTAAGACTTGCAATAACCAAGTGCATTGGCATTGATTATGATCCTACTATATGTATTATGTCTTAAAATCATCCAATGGGCTTCAGTATCTATTCATATACACTCTTAAAAGAGAGTTATGTTATTCAATCCTCAACTACTTGTGAGTATAACTCAAGGTAGGGGAACCTTGAGTTGGGGCTCAAATTACACACTGTAAGGGGAGTGTCTAGTATGTGGTGGTGTAAACGAGCTTGCACTGAGCTGCCAAGAGCCCATTGGAATTTTGGAAGATAGTATAAACTCGGAAAGACTTTGAGTAACTAGACGTAGGTCGTGGAGTTAGATAGAACTAGTGTAAAGTAGTGATATATATTAAGTCATTTCCTTTATAGTTAATTATATTTACCTATTGCATACTCCTTTGTTATTTGTTTGAAAAAGAATTTACTATCACCCAATTCAACCCCCCCTCGAGTGAAAGGTTTGCTCTAACAACGAGTGCCCAAAAAATTTGTTTTATCTTGATGTAAAATGTCATGAGTGTCTTGAAAGTTGTTTTGTAACTTATGCGTTTAGTAACTTATGTAAGATAGCTTTTGCGAGTTTATGTAAAAAAAAGGGTTTTTAATTATTTTCATATGGGAAAATTAATATAGAAGTCCTTATAGTTTCCTTTTATTTTGAATCAGGTCCCTATACTTTTTTCTTCTTCATCTTTTTATCTGGTCCTTTAATTGTGCACCGTTAGATCTATTAGTCCCTAACATCTAAAATTGTTACATTAGTGTAATAGTGTTAGAAAATTATGTTAGAATTAACTGATCCTCATTTGAGTCATTACTCCTCCTATCCATCTCCAAGTGTCTGCCATAACCCTAATTCTCTGCTAGCAAACTTTTTTGCAATGGATGAATGACTGCAACTTTCTTTCCCTTAAGAATTTGAGTAGCAGCTTCGTGGCCACCTATGAAATAATCAAGTGTGTGAAGAAGCCTTCCATCATATACCTCTAGTCCTTTTTTTTCTCTCGCAGAACTTGAAATCTTCACCATGTCTCCATATTCTCCATTTTGAAACACTATAAACTTGAAATTGAACTTGAATTTTTATGACATAAATGTTTGTATTTTATTAAATTGATATAATGTAAAGGGTAGAAGAGAGGTTGGGGAACTTGAAGTTTTAGCACAAAAGAAAAAAAAACCAGCAGAGAACTAGGGTTATGGCAGATGCTTAGACACAGATAGGACATAGGAGATGATGAATCAGAAGATGATCAAATAATTCTAGCAGAATTTTTTAACACGGGTACAGTAATTTAACAATTTTAGATGTTAGGGACTCATAGATCTAACGGTGCAAAATTAAAGGACTTAAGAAAAAGAAAAAAAAGTTTAGGGACCTAATTTAAAATCAAAGGAAACTATAAGGACCTCCATATTAATTTTTCCTTTTCATATTTTAATAATCTCTAAGAAAAAATTGAAAAAAATTTTAAAGAGAGAAATTTAAAAAAGCGGAAATTTGATTTAAGACCCACAGAAAGATTGAACAACCATTGTGCATGTACACTGTAAAAGATTATTTCATCATACCATTGTTAATGTTAGGAGAGAAGAAGATGCATCTTGTATCATGGACCAACGTCACTGCAAATAAGAAAGAAGGTGGACTATGTATTAGAGATTTGAACAAGCAAAACCAAGTGTTCTTGATAAAGCTCTGCTGGAACTTGACAACCAACAGAGATGCCTTATGGGTTCAAGTCCTTAGATCAAAATATCGATGTGGAAATAACTCAATGCTAAATGTCAGTAAGACAACAATAGCATCCTTAACTTAGGTGTGGTATTTGTGAGGTTTGGGGTAAGTTCAAGGAAGGAGTGGGGAAGAAGATAGCAAATGGTCAGTCATCATCGTTCTGGTTTGACAATTGGTCAGAGACATATTGTGCTCTTATTGACTTAATTCTGGGGTTCATTAACAGAGATGAGAAGGTGGTGAGCTATACTGCACATGAGGGTATGTGGGACAGACACAAGTTGCTCGGATGGTTCCAACCTCATATAGTTGATCGTGTCATGGGAGCACAGCCTCCACATGAGGAACGAGGGGAGGACAAATTTATATGGAAGGTATAATCTGACAGTTAATTTTCCCTTAGTTTTGCATATCGCTTTTTGGTTTCAGGTACTCAACAGGGGAAACATCTTTGTGGAAACAACTATGGAGATGGAAGGTACCTGAGAAGGTCAAATCATTTATGTGGCTAGCATCCCATGGTAGGGTACACACGGCACAACTGAGAGCTAAGTGAGGACTTGTTACTTCTAGCAACTACCCTTTCAGATGTACCCAAGGATAAGACATAATGCATCTGCTTAGGGAATGAACAATGCAAGAGAGATGGGTGACTATGGTGGAGGAGACCAAATGAAACCAGTTCTGCAACAAACAAGGAGGGGACTGGATTTTATGGAACCTAACACATGAAGGGGGCAAGACTTTCACTAAGAAAGTAAGATGGAAGACTCTATTTGGATACATTTGCTGGGACATATGGATTACAAGATGTAACAAACTATTTGGGGAGGAGGAACGGACAACAAATACAAGTGTCAATACAACACTGATGAAAGCCTATTGGGAAAAAGATCTATTGGAAAATAGTAAATTCTATAAAGGCAGTTGTGTCAAGGTGGACGATCGGCACCTACAAGGAGATGATGTGGTTCGAATACAAGTAGATGGCCCGGTACTACGCGATGGAAGCAGTGGATGTGGTGGAGTAATATAGGGAGCTGAGCAGAATATGTTGGTTGGATTTGTGTGCAAACTTGTCAACATTCCTCCTGCAATAGCAGAAGTGATAGGGATGTTTCAGGCTATGTTGGGATAGGGGATACAAAAGTTTGACCTTGATACTGATAGCAGTGAAGGCATCTATTTAATCACTAGAGGATGTAGCAACCAACATCCTTTCAAAGACATTGTGGATGATGTCTGTAGATTACTATGTAGAGATTAGCAAATCCATATCAATTACAGTCATAGGAGGAAAATTGCGTCGCAGATAAACTCGCCAAGATGGCCCATTCCCTAGTGGAAAACTATTGTATTTTAGATCAGCCTCTGGATAATATGTCTATAGAGGAGGTCAATATGCGAACTGGTTAATTTTGTACTGCTCTTTTGAGCATTGGTTTTTAGTTATATTCAAAAAAAAAATAATTCAAATCTCATTTTCAACTTTAGGTAGATTTGTAATCACTTTGATCTTTGAGTCATTCTCTAACCTTAATGACACCCAAACTTTCCTCATATTAAAAAAAAAAAAGGAAGAAAAAATCATTGCATTAAAAAAACAAATAAAGATCATTGGGGCCCACAATGGATACTAATCATTTTATTTACGGTGACAATGAATAGAGACAGTGGTCAATCAAGGACTTCACATAATGTAGGGTAAGCCTAGCATGGCCAAAAAAAAAAGGCAAAACAAAACAAAACTAAAAAAAAATTAAAGAAAGATCAGCCTAGCTGTTGTAAAAGTAACCCAGGGATTAGTATTTATATTCAACGTAGGCTCAGAAAAGCCCAACGTGACTTCTGGGCTGAAATTTAGGCCCATATGTAAGTTGTAGTCTCCAACGCAAAACTCTTCCATAATCATTTGGCCCTGCTAAGCTATATAATCTAAAGATGAAGATATTTTTTTTAAGGTAAACAAGCCTAACTACCTTTTATTTTTATTAAGAGCTACTGACATCATAAATAAATTTTGAGTGCAAAAATAACTATGATGATTCTAAAATGGCCCTAAAATGCCACAATTAATAAATTCCTCTATATTAATTATTGGTAAAATCTCACATAAAGTTGTTTGAAATAAGAATATTCCAAATTAGGTTGGTAAACTTAATAAACCCATAATTAAGTTATCGATCCAATTTAAAATTTTAAAATATAGGTAAAGTGACTTTAATGTCCTTTCTTAGATTCCTCTCTCCTCTTGAAAGGATTTCATTATAATGATTTGTAACTTATTATCTTAATAAGCATATATATCAATATTAATATATAATAGAATAAAATATGATTCACTTGAATGAAATAATTTTTTTTTTTGGTTGTGGATGATCATCAAGAATAATTTAAGAAAATGAAAAGCATAACCCTTGATATTAATTAGTTAGAATGTTGTGAAAAGGTATTTTTTACTAGAATTTGTTCTTTTAGAAAAAAATTAAACTACATTGATAAACAAAAATATTGACATCATATCAACTAAAAACTTTCATTAACAGCATTAAAAAGAGATAACGGTTTTATTAACTTTAAAAAAAACTATATATTATACAAGTAAGAATTAAGTGATTAACATTGTTTTATTTTTATTGAAAAAAATTTAAGTCTAGTTCTTCCAAAATTAAGTGATTAACATTGTTTTATTTTTAGTTTTTGATTTTAATTATTATTGAGATCTATCATTCTAAAAAATAAAAATCCCTTTAATTTAAGCTAATCATATTTTATTTTAATATATATTATTGTTAATATATATTTTAAATAAATATTAAAAAATTAAGTTAAATATCATTAAAACTCTTTTAAGAGAAAATACAATATTAGAAGAGGGAATAAAATCATTTTATCCCTATTCAGAAATCCTTTATTGAGTTAACAACTTAATTGGAAATTTGTTGAGTTTAACAACCTATTTTAAAATTTTATTATTTCAAACAAATTTATATATGATTTTCTCTTAATCATTTGGTCAAACTTTTAACCAAATAAAGTGAGAGCAAATGAGGAAAAAACCCTTCTTCTTTTTTTCTTTTTTCTTTTTTTGAAAAAGAGCCACTACCACCATAAGCAAATTTTGGGTTAAAAAATACCTATAATAATTTTAAAATGGTCATAAAATGTCATTGCCATTAAATTCGTGAGATGACCATTTATTTTGGCCTGTGAACCCTAAATGGCATTTAAAAAAAAAATATTTTACCTTCACTTTATTTAGTAGTTGGTCAAAAGTTTGACGAAACAGTCAACATGTATGAATTTAAGGAAAGTAACATTTTAAGGTCATTTTAGAATTATTGTAGGTATTTATGTATGTAAAATTTGTTTATGATGCCATCAGCTCTTCTTGAAAAAGATAAAAGGTATTTTTATTCTTTTAGCCCATTTTTTAAACATCATAAAATATTTACATGTATTAATGGTATATTTCAAAAGAAATAAATGTTTACTTCCAAAATTTTGATTCAAAAGTTACCTACCGCACATCAATTTTATGTTTGGCAGCCATATATAATACATTATATTGATTTAAGGTATTTGATTGGGACAATAAAATAATCATCCGATGTAATCTTGATGACAATTATTACAACAAATAAAGTAATGTTCAATATATAACCAATACCTTTGGTCTTGCAATTCGCATTCAAACGTACATAAATCAATATATCAATATCTATACCTTTCGTTGGCAAAAAAGAAAAGAAAAGAAAAGAAATAATATATATACCTTTCATGAATAAACATTTATACATTCCATTTTTTGCCTTAATTAAGTTACAAAAAATATAATTTAACATTTATTTTTTTTCTTGAGAAAATATATAGGTTTAGATAATGATTTCTTAATATGATACCAAATAAATGCTATCGTTGTATTAAATTGCATTTTATACCGGGTATATACATATATATTCCATACGACTCTGAAACAAATGAGCACTTCACAATAAAATAGGGCCTAATGTGGAATGCTCATATCATAACGGATATTAATATAAATATTCATCTCACTTGCAAGAGTTTAAGAGAAAACAATTAAACATATGTATGTCTTAAAATAAGTAGCACAAGAAACATTAAAATTATTAATGCAAAAACCCCTTAAATCTAAAGGTGAAAACCATGATTCGTTGAGATCAACAAAAACATCTCCATTAAGATAAAAATAGGTTACAAGAGATTCTTAATTAAATGCACATACAAATGCAAACAACTATCCAAGCAATTAAAGCTATAAAGTCACAATAAATAATAAAGAAACTTAAAATACCCAAAAGGGAAAAAAAAAAAAAAAACAGAGCTCAGCTGTGCAAACTCTATCCCTCACATCAAGTAATAAATCGAGGATTTTATCAAGACTACACAAGATTCTTTCACACTTAAGGTTTATCCCTTAAGAGTTAAGATTTGCTTAAGAGTTGAACATATTTTCTAGCACGTCTCTTTCTTACTTAAACAACCAAACTTTTCTTGCTCAAAAGCTCAAGGATAGCAATTTGAGCAAGGAAGAAACTCTTATTGGGTTGGAAGCTTTTGATTGAATTTGATTTTTGTCAAAAAGAAGAAAAGAAATTACTATTTACTTTATGAAACTATAAGTTAATTGTGTAAAGCTACAGTCATACATTTTATAACGTGACGTTATAAAATTTATGGGAAAAAAATCTCGACAAGGTGATTAACTTCTTCCAAATCTTGAATTCAAACAGTAACGACAAATCCCATAAAAATAAGAGTAAAATGCAAACACGGTTCTATTTTATTATTAGTGCATATATGTACCTTCATTTTATACTACCTGTATTTAGTAATATAGGAGCAACTTTTCAAGTAAAAAATATAGGAGCTATTTAACTAATTAGGGTAGATTAGGAAATTAATTAAGTTAGTTATATATAATAAATACAATTCAATTTAATAAAGTTCATTTTTTAAACTATGATTACCCTTGAATAAAAACCCCTTAATATGTGTAATAAATAAGAATACTATAAATAACTAATTATAAATTTGAAAGACAAAGTTATTTGATATCTTACCAATTTAATCATCTACTCGTTTTTATATTAAAAACTAGAAGTAATATTATTTTATTCGTGAGTTAATTATATACCGAATGCCATTAGATCAGCATAGCACTACAATCAAGAAGCAATATTCATTTTAACTTCCTTCGTCACCTGCCAGTCTCATGAAAAAGACGAGGAGGATGACATTATTTTATTTTTAAAGCCTATACATGAACTTCTCCTAATTCCATTTTGAGATTATGTTTGGGACGAAAATATACCAAATTATCACTCTTTAAAATTAAAAAAATTATATCAAAGGTTAAATTGAAGCATACTTTTTAAATTCTAGGAGCCAACATTTTTTATCAATGATATTAATGGATTGAACATAATTTTATAAATTTAATGGACTACAACGGAACTTACTGCAAATCTAGAAAACCAAATATAGCGTAACATATATTATCAATTTTAATTTAAAATAAGAATAAAGAGCAATTAATAAACACCGAACATGTGTTTTAGACAACATTTGTCAACATTTTCCTTTACAACAAACAAATCATTGTTAATTGACTATTACTCTCTGTTTTGTTGACTTATTTGGAATTAATGGAATTAAATGATAAGGTGTTGTGCGCATCTAAATTTGTTTAACATCCAAGACACAAGCACCGAACATGTGTTTCAGGCCACATTTGCCCATTTGTCTGAGGCTAATTAGTTGTTCTAAACCTTAACTGAGTATTTAATAAGCACTTCAAAAAATCCGAAATTATTTTAAAGATAAATTTGATTAAATTCTTTCAAAGTATTGGTAAATGGATATAGATTCCTTTTTTTTTTCCCTGAAAATAAAAATCCTTTCATAAACTGATAAAACAAACATACAAATCTCAGGTTCCAAAAGTCATTAAAACAAACAACAAACCACCATAGTAATTAACCAGTATCAAAATAACAGCTAATTAAACTTGTCTTTCTCAATTAATTCCACAAGCTGAGATGGAGGGCCACCAAATCCAATTAGAAGGGCATGACCTCTATTGCAAAGCTTTAGCTAAGGTATTAAAAATCGGATCGGTCACTAAACTGGTTGAGGCACTGGGTCAAAGGTTAGTGGGTCAGACCGGATAACTAACATGGGGCTAAAACGGTGAGAAAGTCAAAATTTTAGGTTTATTAATATGAAATTTTAAAGGGGATGAATTTTTTTTAATGAAAAGGGCTCAAAACCGGTTTAGTTACCGGACTGGTCCTGTTCACCCCCGATTTGACTGGTTCAGGCTGGTTTGACCGGCTCAGACCAATCTGATTCAATACTACAAAATACATCAAACTAGACCAGACAGGGAACCGATTTATCGATTTCCAGTTTGAACAGGCCAGTCCGGTCCGGTCTTCAGTTCAATAGCTTTAGCAAATCAATCAGCTACCAATTCCATTAAGGAAAAAAGAGATCTTTTGCTCAAGCAATCAATCAATAATTTACAATCAGATTCAAACCGGACATCCTCTAACTGATTAGATTGCACATATTGAACAGCCTCCAACATTCCTAGGCATGCACCCAGAAAAGAGGAAGAAGCCTGTATAACCTTAGAACTGCCATCCAATGGCCAGCAATTTTGATCTCTAATTACCCAGGCAATTCCAGCTTCGATCTTCTCAACAGAAAAGGGGCAATCATAAATGGATATAGATCACCTCCAATGCTTATATTGTATATAATGATCAAGGACAATTATTTATTTTTTATAAAGTAGCCAGTTATATTATGTGACAAATTAAAAGTAGAAGTAAAAAGAGTTAGTCAAGCATAAGAAAATAACACACATCAAACACTAGCTTAAAGAAAAGTTTACAAGGAGAAACATAAGCTGATGAATGTTAGTTAAGTTGTTATTAACGGTGTATTAAATTGATAAAATTTATCTATTTTGCTTTATTAAATATTGTAATTTTTAAGCATGTATTCATTGTCGGCCACCTTTCTTTCTTTCTCCTGTAATGGGGAAAAGTTAAAAAATAATAATTAATTATTACCCTTCTAACATCTTATATTTGGGACCAAAACTTTCTTTTAGAAGACATGCTTCTTATATTTTTGAGTAAAATACACCAATCCACTCTTATACTTTATCTTAATTACACATATCTCCCTTCTATTTTAAAAATATACATTTAAATATAAATCATTAACTCTGTTAAGAATATTCTAAAAGATTTCTAAAATAAATTTTGATCAAAATTTATATAAAAAAACATTTATTTAATAATAACGTTTATTTTTTATACAGGAGGGAGTATCTAAGAGATCCCAATTGATGGTTACCTAAAATGGTTGAAAAGTAAGCAGACTTATTTAGTCTGTTCTTAATTATTCAAATAGCATCAAAATTCAATGATGTTTTGATAACCTTACAACAAGTTCAGACTAAAACTTTAATTTTCAAATACTCAAATCTTCCATTTGAGAATAATAATTCCTAAAAGGAAGTTGTTGATTGGAATATAAGTTGGGATCAGTAGAATTCTTTAGTCATGAATCATTGCGAGTGGGAAAAAAAATTTACATGGTCATAATTATACAATGAAGACTTCCACTACCATGCACCTGCTCTTAACGGCCATAAATTAATCGGATCCCGTAAGCTCTTCGATGTACATTTTACTTTTTATATAATTTTTTGGAACTATTTAGTGGCTTCTTTTTTTCCCTTTTTTTTTTTTGTTTCATTTTGTATGTGGAGAAGCAAAGAACTGCACTCATACATTATCTAGGGGGATGCGAGACCACCAATCCTTATTTCATTTTGTAAAATAGATTCAAGTTGTTTCTGTAATTTCATAAATCTATCTAATTAAATTAATCTCAAACCTTGCGAATATTAATATATGATCTATTCTATATAATTATTATAGCAATATAAAAATGATATATTAATGAAAAATAAGGAATCAAGCATGAATTAAGTTGCTAACATAAAATAATTTTTTCAAAATGAAGTCTAAAATAATAAATTCTGGTTTTATAAAATTAAAACAAAATTTACTTTATTGGTCCTTAATATAAGACTAAGTTGACTTTTTTAGAGAGATTAAGAAAATTAAATAAAGTACCTAATTATAATATATGTTATGTAATTTTTGGTTGAAGAAATATAATAAATATAAATACTTTAAAATAATTTATTTCAAAATTTTAATCTTTTAAGAAAAATCAAATGAATCTTATATTAATAATAAAAAAAAATACATAAAAAACTTAAAAAGTGAGTGTAAAAAAAAGTTTGTATCAAAATAGGCTCATATGTCTTTTGGAAACCTAGCCCAATATTTTTGGCGGTTACCCATGGGATCAACTTGTAATACTTCCTCAAGCATTTTTTTTTTGGAAGAATTACATTGAAGTCCCAAATAAGGAAATTAATATAAGAAATGTTCTCATTGACAAATGAGGAGCTATTATTGACAAGTTAAAGAATTATATTGATAAGTTAAAGAGCTAGCTGAGACTTCTCAGAAAATTAATTTTCTTACATAGGACCTTAATGTAATTCCCTTTTTTTCCCAAAGCATATCGTATCCTTCCAATCTTTAATATAATATATATTTAAAAAGCTTATCTTAATACTAAAATACAAGACATAATTTATATAGTTATCAATCTTTTTGTAATTTACCTTTATTAATGCTCTCTCAATAATAGTCAATGATGACTAAATGATGGAATTAATAGAAATGACTAGGGCATTCTAGAAAATATATATCATATTAAACAACTCAACTAACTTTTTTAATCTAGTCAAATTTAAAAAATGCTTTTTATATTAACGACTTGAGTACCATCTATCATCTTAATATTAGCTAAACTTCCCCCTTTTTAGCCAGAATTAGCTAAACTTTCATATAAGATTAAGAATGATTTTTATACCTTTAGTCAACTCAGACCTTCTTGTTTTGAAGGTGGTGGATAATGAAATGAGGATTACTCTTGTGGTTGTATATCTTTTGATTAGTGTTTAATGAAATTTTCCGTATTTATCTCAAAAAATTACTTAAATAATTATAGAAATAGATGGAATAATGGAAATTGACATTATACTACTGTTCATAACATATTTTTCCGTCTTACCCCTTTGAAGTAGTAGATCCAAGAAGGAACAAAGAAGTAATATACTAGCAAGTTCTTAATTCTATTGAAAACAAGACAAAGTCTTTGCAAGTCAAACTTCTATCTCACGCTTCAAGACTAACATTGATCAAATCAACTTTATTAATAGTTAATATTCATGTATTCTCTTGTATAAGTATACCTCAATATATTTGTAACAAAGTAGATTCATGCTATGTAAATTTTTTTTGGGGATCTAGTAGTGATCGAAAAAAGTGCACCTGCTTAGGAAGGATCGACTATTTTAGCCAAAGGACCAAGGAGGTCTTAGTTTAAGACCTTTTAAATAGGTTAATCATGCTTTGTTAGCAAAACAGCTTTGGAGAACTCTCACAGCAAAAAAAAAAAAAAAAAGAGCCTCTTCTTGGATGAACTTTGAAGGAAAAGTATACAATATCAAGTCTGACATAATTATAAAAGTCCATACAATGCATCATGGATGTGGAAAGATACAATGGGTTGCGCAAATTTAATTTTGAATCACTTGCAATGGAACGTGGGCAATGGTTCTTCTATATCTCTTAACCACCATTTATGGTAGCCAATGTGATTGGATCACAACTCGAATGGACTCATTAATCAAGTTGAAGATCTATTAATGCATGTTTCATCACCTTAGAATCCTATTCAATGGAACCATTCAATTATTATTGTATTATATTCCAGCATATTGCTAAGAAGATTCTTAGCATCCCACTATCTGCCTCTAATGTCCCTAATAGTCTCCTTTGGAAAGGCAATGTTTTGGGATCATATAAGATCAAAGATGGATTTTACCTCCTCATGAACTCAAGTGGCCAACAACAACTAAATGATAGACCTTTTTGGGATTCTTTCTGGAAGATCCCAATGATGCCAAAATTTCTTCTTCTAAGCTGGAAGCTTATCAATAAAGCTCTTCCCTCTATTGATGTTTTACAAAACATCATTTGTTGATCTCTAACTCTTGTTAGTTTGGTTGTGATACAGAAGAATCTTTGTAACATATTTTCTTCACATGTCCAATTTCTAGGGTTGTTTGCTTTGGGTTA
>JBAGKO010203143.1:0-13812 GCA_037177275.1 Acacia concinna
TAGAGGTGGAGAGTTTGAGAGAGGATAAGAGATGAGAGCTAGAGATGGAAAAAAATGGAAGGAGAAGGATGGGAATTTTTTTTTTTTTAAAGAAGTGGGTAAGCTTATTGTAGCACTCAATATGCAGAGTGCCACGATAGGGTGCCACGTGGGGTCCATGCATGGCCCCTATTGTGGTGCTCACCCTAGGACCTATGTATGAGCCCCACGTGGAGGACATCCTTCCATCGACGATATCCAAGCTCTTGTTTGTCGTCTCCCTTCAACAATACCACCAGCACTATCAACACCTTCATTGCCCAAAAGTTGAACGTCACTGTCATGGTCACCTGACCTTCAGCCGATCCCAGTCCAACTCCTTCTCCGACCACCTCTCCAACACGAGCCCGACTCCCATAGGCTATACCCTCTTGAAGAACCTTAAGGTGACATGTCCCAGTGCCCCCTTGACCAACACGACGAACCTGGACATTCGAACTTCGAACAAGTTCGACAACAAGTACTATATCGACCTGATGAATATATAGGGAGTGTTCATGCCGGAACAGTACCCATTTTCCGATGGTCAGACCAAGAAGTTGGTGCAGAGCTTTGCGATGAGAAGCTGTTCTTTGAGAAGTTTGTTAATGAGATTCGAGGCAAGTGTAATGCGAGGAACAATGGAAGAAGTCAAAACTCGCTTATGTGGTGCAAGAGGTGGTCGACGTGGCTGAACAATTCTAGATAATAAAAACGGACACCGTCGGAAAACAGGCTTCTGTTATTTTTTTTTTTCACGTTCATCTAGCCTTTCATTTTTTATTTGGGTCAGATTGGAAGTGCCATGTTTTGGTCAAACTTTAGCATTACTAATCCACCTAAGCATCCACATCACATTTTTTGGTCAAACCCACATCCACTAACAGTCAACGTTAGTACCTTTTGAGGGAAATGGCGAAATTGAACCTAGAAGGTTTATGGATACTTTCAAACCTTTAAAAAAATATATCGTGTTGACGCACTTTAAATAAAAATTTATGGGTATTTTTTACCCTTGACCTAATTTAAAAATGTGTTTTTACTTCTTTAGAATTAGCACCGCTAATTCTCTTAAGGAGACAAAAGGTGTTTAAATTTTAATATAAAAAATTTATATTTTAAATTAAAATAAAACAAAAAAAAAAGGGTGTTCTCTCGCCAAATTCAACTCACCTTCACTGCAGCTTCTCAACAAAAGATCTAGGTGACACCCAAGCCTCCTAGGTGAAGTCCCAAGACTTTGTCTTTGAATTGTATTTCTCAGAAGAGTCCAAAACTTGATAGCAAGTTCTCGACCACCTACTGATGAAAGTATAGGTTTGTTGCTACCTAGTATAGTACAAAAAATCATACTGGACCAATCAGTTAGATCGGGAATTGGCCCTTGGTCTGGTTCGAACTCATAAAAACCAGTCAATCGATTCGATCTGGTCAACAACCGTTTGAACTAGTTGACCCAGTTTTTATTAAAAAAAAAGAAAAAAATATTATTCATTTATTTATAAAATTTTAAAAATATATCAATATATCGTTATCTATTTTATTATTATAAATTATACTTATATGTTTCTTTAATTTTCATGCATATATATAGTGTTATTTTATCACTGTCAATTAAATCATAATATGTTAATATGGTTGGTTCAACCCCCAATCCGACCCGATTGAACCACTTGAATCTTAAACCCATGTCTTAACTGATTCGTTACCCGGTCTGATTTTTTGTACCTTGCCTAGTATTTCCAAACAGCAGTTTCATCAAATTCCCTATCTGAAACAAACGAGAGCATGGAAAAATGATTCTTTACCTCCAACCATCATAAATATATAGGATTTTACTCAACCTTTTCGGTATGGTCACTAGCCAGTGCCCAGTGATTTGAACCATTAACAGGCCTTTTGCTGAAAGCGGGTATGAAGCCTGAAGATCCTATATATGGATAGGGAGAGATGCCATTGGAAGAAGCGTTTGTTTGTTCTATTTTTATTTTAAAATAAAAATATTATATTAAATAATTAAAATTTAAACATGTATTAGCCCTTAATTGCTAAGTTGGTATTAAGGATTAACAATCTCAACATAAAAGGATTTAAAGCACTTTTTAAATTTAATAGATTAAAAGTATACTTTATATAAACTTAAATGATAAAAACTATATTTTACCGCAAAAAAAACATCAATATATATATATAAAAGATAAACTTTGTGGTTTATTTGAAATATAATATTAAAAAATTTTATTGGAACAAAATTATATATTAAAAATAATTTCCTGCATTCTTAGCAAAATAATTTTGAGTTTGAATAAGTTGATTTTCAGTCAGGTAAAAGATAAAACCAAAACAAAAAAAAATCGTGCACTTCAATGGAAATTGTTCAAATATTTGTTCATGCATCCGTTTGGTTTGCCCTTTGGAATATTCTTGTTTATCAATCCATTGCTCTCTCCCTTCCCTTTTTTTATTGAGTTTGTGATTGTTTACAAAATTTTCTCGCAACATGCAATTGTATAAAATAAAAAAGTTTTATCATTATTTATAAAAGCTTTCTACATGTAAAAATAAAAAGGGAAGGACAAAACACCACATAGAAGATAGGGAAAATCCCATTTAAATACCACTTGAATTTTCAAAACTCCAAAAGGTCTGTTAGAATATCAAAAATCCAAGGGAGGAATCTGAGTTTTCAAATTTCAGATGTAAACAGTAACATGATTTTCGCTATAAGAGTAATGGGATTACCCGTAAGAATAATGAAATTCGTTACAAACTTCTAATTTCTGTTTTTCTCTCTCCTTATGTCACTATTCACTATCACTATTCATCTGACACTGACACTGATATTGACGCTTAGTGACAGAGGAGAGAGAAATATACCCATAACAGAGGAGAGATGGGATTTTCGCTATAAGAGTAATAAGATTACCCATAAGAGTAATGGAATTCGTCAGTTTCCGAAGCACTTTTCACTTCAACAAATTTAGAAAACAAATGAGAGAGGGGATTTTTCACTATAAGAATAATGAGATTACCCATAAGAGTAATGGAATTTGTTAGTGTCCGTACCAATTTTCCCTTCGGAAACATAAAAAAACCCAATTTGGTCCTGAAAAACTTTGGTGTCTTTTAAAAATGCTAACAGACCTTTTCGAATTGTAAAAATTTAAGTAGTATTTAAGTGTCATTTTCCCTAAACACACTGTGGTCACTCATCAATAAAAGTGGGTAGAACCACTGAACCCAAACAAATTAAAGGGCAGGCTTCCTTCTTCGATGGTCTGTCCACAGTATGGGCCTCTTCTGTACTTATAATGCAGAGATGCACTAAAACTGATTGTTAAAAAACAGACACGGAAAAAACAAACAATTATTTATTCTGTTCAAACTTCAAACAAGTCAGCATGAACAAGAGCATAGTTACAAATAATAGAATAAAAATAGCCCAACCACACGAGTGAGTACACCAGAGAATAAATGTAAGATGGTGTTTTTAAAACAAAAATATTTTATAAGAAGATTAAGCAAGACAATTGGATGTCTCGTCGATAGAATTTTGCATTTTCTTAGCAATAATTATTCAAATGATGTTATGATATTCTCTTGTTTTTAATATAAGATATATATATATATATATTAAAGAATCTAGATAAATCAGTTCATCATATTGATATATATATATTTTATACTAAATTAATTTTCCTGACTTATGAATTGATACAAAGTCAATTATGTTTTATATTAAAGGCTTGAGGAGTAGGGCTGTTTAAACTAGAAATGGAACTTGGATTTCCCAGCCTAATTTTTTTTAAAAAAAACATTTATATTAAACAAAATCTTCATATTTATTATTAAAAATAATTAATTAACAACTAATAAGACTATAATAATTACACAAATTGATTTAGAATTTAAAAATAATGTTAATTGTTATTATTTTTCTCTTCATTATTATTTTTATACAATATATAGTTTGGTTTAGTATCGCAATACATACGGTTTAGCTCTAAAGATGTGATATATATATTTTGAAAAGATAACTTAATTAATATAGTAAGAATATACAAAATAAAAGAATAATTTAACCTAAGAGATAAAAAATAGAATAAACAAATAAAAAATGGGACAGGAAATTCTCATAATTAAAACGTCTAAGACCCGGCTAAGAGTACTAAGACTAAAATTTCCTGAATACCCTTATACATGAGCACTATATATACAAGGAGTAATTATAATTTTTAAGCTGTGTATATGTTAGATGTAGTTTATTATGTGTTGGCAAAAAAAAAAAGTCCAGTTTATTTTATTTTTTCTATTTAAATTTCCATTAATCGTATTAAAGCTCTGTGTGTTTCTTTAAAACTGTCCTCAATTGACTCCTTAAATAATATTACTACATCTAATCTTAAATGTATAATATGTAAATTGAATTATAAACTATATCTTATAATTAGAACATAAGAAGTACTATTGTTTTAAAGTATTGGGAGTATTTCATAAAAATAAAAAAGTATTAGGAGTAGGAGTAGGATCAATTGTAATGTGAAGGGTGTGATTACAGAGCAGTTCCTCTTAATTGAGCTGTTAATTTTGTCTGTAATGAGATTAATTAAGAATATCACACGTTTGATGTTGGATTATGTTGAGGAGTGTGGTCCCAATGAGACAGCTCCAGCTAGATGTTACGTAATGCCATATGTTTAGATGGAGTTGGATTCTCTCCCTGCTAAGGAGGTCCTTGGCAGGGAGAGAAGCTGGACCCATGTTTAGATGCTGCCTCAAACCTTATGGAATAAAACAAAACTTAACTAGCTGGCATTAGTTAGTTCAATTCTATCAAAATATTATTGAATAACGGTACATTTTTAGCAAATGCATACTTTTTTTTTCTGATTGAATAGAAATTCAAAACAAAACAAATAAAGAAAGAAGAAACTAAACTAAATAATGCACTCTCTCCGATTTTAATTATAAGACTTAATTTAAAATTTTATTTAGTTATTATATTTTAAATATAAAATATCTATCAATTCCGTCTTCTATATTTAACCATTTTTTTTAAAAACCACATCTGTTAATATTCTCTTAACTATAATTAGACACCATGTTGATTCCTAGATCTATAATTTTCTTAACTATAACTTCTCTTAATTAATTTAACTAATATGATTAATTTCTTTAAAAAAATAACTGAATTTTATATTTAGGACCAGTGTATCTTAATTGGTTAAATTGGGAATTCATGAAATTGCTGAAGAATGTGGATAATATTAAAATGTTTTAACTGAGAAATTTAAACTTAAAATAAAAAGTGTGATTGTGTGTATTTCAATTATACGAGTAATTAATCTACTGGCGAAAGAAAGAAAGAAAAGAGTAATTAATTGATGCATTAATGTTACGTGTAGAAAAGAAACCCTTGACGAGGATATGGATTTTCTCTTTGGCACCCTCTCTCACAAGGATATTAAACCTAGATCGAACCGGCCAGTTCAGGACGAAAACTGGCGAATCAGTTGCTTAACCGGTCCAGGTTAACGTATGAACCTGAGTCACATATGACTCAGGGTCAACTTGGTGTGACTCGGCCGAGTTGAGCAAGTCGTCGAGTTAACCAGAAAGGAAAAAAAGGAGAAACGAACAATAACGACGAAATAAGGGTGGAGAGTATTAGATCCTATGTTTTGATAATAAGTAAACTTAGAAAGATTTGAAAAGTGTTTAAACTATGTTAAACTAAAGGGAAATTATTTAAGTAAGTATACTTGAGTAATATCCATTTAATAAGAAAGAAAGAAAAAGTTTTTGAATTAAATAAGAAGGGTTGCTAGTTTGTCAGTTTCGAGGGGACATAAAGAAATAGTTTTTGAACTAAGTCAGAAGGGTTGCTGGTTTGTCAGCCTCGAGGGTACATAGGATCCTCGAAGATAGCCAGCCTTGCCATAACAGTAAGGTTTTGCTCAAAACCTTACAAGTTGGCAAGAAGGAGCCACAGCCTTGAGGGTGATGTTTCAGCCTCGAGGATATGAGCTCTCTCTTACAACAGTCAGGTTTGGCTCCAACCTTGCAGCGGGTGCAGGGCTGGACCAAAACCTTGCAAGCTGGCAAGAAAGAGCCACAACCTCGAGGATACGGGTTCTCTGCCACAATAGCCAAGTTTGGCTCCAACCTTGTAGTAGGTGCAAGACTGGACCAAAACCTTACATTTGGCAAAATGTGACTCCACCCTCAAGGATGAAGGGTAGCCTCGAGGGAGTTGGCCTTTGGTCACAACAACAAGGGTGGTAAGGAACCTTACTGTAGCAGCAGGGTTGGACCAGAACCTTGCCTTTGGCAGGGAATGACCCAATCCTCGAGGGTAAGTGTTAGCCTCGAGGATACGGGTCCCTCCCACAACGACAAGGTTATGACACAACCTCACTGTTAGAGTAAGGTTGCAATTGAACATTTTTGTCTTAAAAAAACTAAAGGAGCCTTGAGGGTAGAATAAATTTTGGCAATCTTGTAAGGCAATTTCAAAACATTGCAAGTAGACCAATATCAATGGAGCCTCGAGGGTACTCATTGACCTTGAGGGTGGTAAGTATGTTTAAACTGAATCATTTGCGTATGTTCTGAATCACTCTTTATAAAAAAACCCAAGATCTCAATGATTGATTTTAACCTTAAGGGTACAAGCATACTATGTGACATGTTTTTCAGAAAGTAACATTGAGTAAATATTTGTTTCTTAAGGGTATTAGTCAGTGTGCTTGAATCCTCGAGGGTAATTTCCACCCTCAAGATAATCTTAGTTTGAAAAATCCTTGATGGCTCACTTTTATAAAAGTCCATGTGTTAATTTCTGATTAAATCCTCGAACTTACTGATTTCTAAATGATTGCCTCGAGGATGACAAGAAACCTCGAGGGAATTTCAAATACCAAACTTTCCAGAAAACAGAGCATCATAGCGTAAACTTTTCAATCATTCAAAATTCCATTATATTGATACCTAATTGTTTCTAACATTTGCAAATGATTTTTGTTATGTTTAATAACAAGTTATGAATCATTTCAATGACTCTCAAACACAAATCAATTGGTATGGTGACTATGTCAGACGCATTAAATGTGTTTTACCAAATTTGGTAAATCCTCACCTACCAACTTTCTTCAATCTCAACGGCTCTATTTATGACTGAGAAAGGAAATTTTTTATGTTTCAACAAAAACTATCTAGAGGAATGATGAAATGATAATGGCTATAAACCAAACACCAATGGACATCAGTTTCTCGGATAGTATAAATGCTTGAGCATTAACGACGACAACAACTAACGATGAGAGTAATAATTTTCTAAGTGTGTTGCATTCAATTATGTCATTAATACTATTGTGTTCTTAAGTGTTTATTATTCAACTCTATTGAAAGAGTATTTATTACATTCCACAATCATTTGTGAGTAGCTCAAAGTCTGGATACTTTGAACTTTGATACTTTGAGTGGGGACTTGGATTGTAACTTGTAAAGGGGAGTGATCTCTTAGAGTGTCAACTGAGTCTATACTGTGATGCCAATAACCCATTGAAATCTTAGAGATTAGTAGAACTTGGTATGGACTGATAACTAGACATATGTCGTGAATTTTGACAAAACCAGTACACATACTTATGTCTTGTGTTTCAAAGAAAATTTTATATCATTTAATTCAGTCACTCTTAGGTGTGAAGCTTGCTCAAAGAAATGAAGACTGAGGGAGTAGAGATGAATAAGAAAGTAGGCGAGGTTGAAATCTGAGATTTGTCAAAGCTCTCCACATTTATGGAGTAGGTGGATCTGTAGAGCTTATCAGAGAGTTGCATTTTTTCCCAACAAAAAAGTGACTGATGGATGAAGGAAGGAGAGATGAACAAGAGAGGAGGAGAGGTTGAACTCTAAGATCCGTGAATCTCTGACCGAGAAGATAGATCCGTGAAGTTCTGGCCAAGAAGATCGTCTCTCTTTCTTCCGTCATTCTTGTGTTTCTCTCCCCAACACTGAAATGAAAAAAGAACATGTGTGTCGGCGCATCAATTAAATAGGGAGTTAGGGTTCATTCTATTGATGTAAATGGGCTTCCATGCCACCAGATCTCTTAAACATTTAAAAATATTTAGTTGAGCATAAAATTATTATAAATATACTAATTTATACAAATCCCTTTATTTTCTCCTACAATCATGAAACCAATTTATTTTGAAATTGTAAATTTATGGATATTTTATGTATTTGACACCACTAATAATAAATAATAATTATCATATTATACTTTTCAATTTGTTTATTCATTTTTTCTTTTTCTATCATTCCATTTATTTTATAATTATAACTATTTTATTAGTGAATAATTTAAACTACTTTTAAATTTTTTTATCCTCCACCGATTTGACTCTTAGTTGACTCCACCCCACCCGATTTAGTCATTTGTCCGAATTTCAGAATCTAGCTCTCTCCCTTACACCTCTCACTTATAAAATATATTAATTGAGAAGGTCCCATTTTTTTTTTAATTAAATAAAGGATAGTGTGACAAAGATGCTAAGTAAAGAATCCTTGGCCCCTTGACGAGCGAGACTCTCCTAGTTTGTCCCGACCTCAAACCAGACATTATTATTATATTATTAAACGTACCCGTGCTCAGATCTGACATAGTTTTGTCTGTGTCTATCTCAAGAATTAGCTCTGATGTGTAAACTATTTTCTGAATTCTAATTATTAAACCCAAAACCCACGTGGGTTTCAAGTTTAAAAATGCACACATTCTGCATACGTGTCCAAATAGGGTTGTTTTCATGTGGATAAATTTTTATTCGGTCTGATCTTAAGTAATATAATGTAAATTAGGGTGAAGGAGTATTTTTGTCTTAAAAATAACTACATAAAAATATTAGATATTTAAAAGTTTTCTAATATTATTTTTATTATGACAGTTAGTCAATGTTAAGTTTAACTATTAAATGAACTATAAATTGAAAAATTTTACTATTATTATTTAAGTTGTATATGGTTCAACCATTATGATTTTTAAAATAAAATTTAGATATAGATTCAAATCTCATATGGTTCGACTATTACGATTTGCCAAATCTCCACTCACGATATAAATGTTTATCCCTAATATTAAAACAATATTCCCCAAAATTCCTTTCTATCCTTCTTTGATTGTACTTAAATCCCAAAGTCAATGAAGAAATCTCAAAACACAACTACTTCCAAAACATTTCAGCTCATTGTATGATTTAACAGTCAAACTTGACATTTATCAATGATCAAAGTAAATTTGTCGAGGTAGAAAATAGTCCTCAAAAAACTTTCGGATATTCAATACTCCTGAATGGTTACTTCCAAATAAAAAATGGTCATAAAAAATCTTCCAATACCTAAAACTCCTGGTTGATTACTTCCTGGCAACATTTTCCATGTAAATTATTAACATTTGCTATTTACCACCTCCTGCCCTAAATGTAAATTTTTGTTCGTGATGCAAACATGAGGAGCGAGTAGCTAGTTACAGACCATCAATTTTTTTTCCCAACTACAAATCATCAACTTAAAGCTTTGGATTATTGATATACTACCTCCAATGTCCTTAATATAAGAGCTACTAAAAATAACTGAGTATATTAAAAAAAAATTTTAGTTAGTTATCAGTAACAAATGAGTTAATTTTCCTAACGTACCATTTTTAAACATGATCATCATTGGATAGAAATACACTCAACACTCATAGTCAACATATAGATACCTTGAATAATAGATTATATGTTTGGGAGATAAAGTGAATTGTAAAGTCTTATATTCAAAACCAAACACAACTCCGACTAACTATTATATTAAGAGGATGGATATTAGTATATACTATACATTCTTAAACAGAGGTAAGAAATTCACCCGCATTGCGTGCAGACGTGTACAAGAGTGAAGACAAATGGAAAAATTGGATATTATTGATATATTAAAAAAATATTAATAGTTAATAAATACATATATAAAGAATACAATTTAGGGTTAAGTCAATGACATCCAACATAATTTGTCCAATCCTACCTAATGTTTTAAGTTAATTTTTTTTATGCATGAGTGCCTAAAATATTATTCTAGTAGCACCGTAAATTTACAAGGTGCATTGAGAAAGTAACTTTTTAATACTCTGGCCCTCTATTCAAGACATACTTTCTAATAAATTTGATTAGATTAAGTTGATTGATTAAGTTAGTTAATATAATAAGTATTTTCTAAATAAAACATCCTAATCATATTTTTTTGATACTCTTCTTTCCTCTTCTCTTTAATTATAGTTGAGGGAGTATTAATATGGGTAAATTATGAAAAAAGTTATAGATATAAAAGAAAATGTCTCACATTTAGAATATAGATCAATTCTTTAAATATATCTTATATTAGGAATATGATAGAAAGAGTAATAAAATGACACAATATTTTAGATGTGACTTAACCCTGTAATTTATTATGAGTTTTAAATTGGAAAGCGGCAATAGAAAGCGTGGACACCTCATATCTGGAGAGAGCATGGGTGGGTGAATGATGAGGATGTGAAGGGAAAGCAGATGGTCAAGTGTGTACATATATATGAGAAATTTATAATGAGGTTCTAAATAAAGGACTTTACGTTAAATAAATTCTGTGAAATCTTGTATTTACAGTTAAATTTTATGTTTCAGGAATTTATTACTGTCAAGCCCCAATTAACAACCCCGGAATTATTAATGGCGCTGTTGGGGTTGTTAATTACAATCTCCTGAGGTTGTCATTAACAACCCCAATAACGCCATTAAAACTATGAGACCTGCTTGTAAATACACGATTTCACGAGATATATTTTAGTCCATTATTTAGGACCTTATTATAAATTTTCTTTTATATCTATATATATATATATATATGGAAAAATAAAGAAGTGGGCATGAGGGCTATGAAAGGACATTTGGAAAGAAGAAAGCAATAAGTCATTAGTGTGCGTCATGAGAATCTTCATATATATGTGTGTGTGTGTGGTTCAATGCACCTAAATGTCCACTAAAGCATAGCACCAACTTACTTTCTTCATCTCTAATCATCATAGCTCACTTCATACCTACTCAATCTCCTAGTCTTTTCCCTTTCATTCCTCCCCCATCATTCTCATTTTTCTCCAATCCATTCTTCCTCATTATTGTATCCGATATCACTCCTATTCATATAAAATACCAACATTTTTTCAAAAAAATTAAATAAATTATACTTTTTTTAATAAATCATAAATAATAATGCAAATAGGTTTTCCATATTTCACATCATAAAGAAATGTATATATATGGCTAGGATATCATAGGAGGTGGATCTGATTTTGTTTACATAGAAAGAAATAGGGAAAATTTTAGAAAAAAGACAGTCAAAATATGAAAAGACAAATCAGAACAACAAAATGGAAAATTCTAAATTAGTCACTTTGTACCTTCTTTTTTTTTTGTAATTATAAAAATGCCACTGAATTTTTAACAACACAAGTATCTTAATTTACAATAATATTACCTCAATTAACAGCAGCAGCACAAACAATTCACAGCGTAAATACGTAGTACCAAACACTTATGGTGTTGTTAATTGAGATATTTTTGTTGTGAATTAATATACTCGTGTTGTTAAAAATTCAATGACACTTTCGTAATTACAAAAAAAGAAAGTATAAAGTGACTGATTTAGAATTTTCAATTTCACTGTTTTGATTTGTCTTTTTTCTATTTTAATTGTCTTTGTTTAGAATTTTTCTAAAGAAATAAGTGGAGGGAAAACGAAAGAAAGGAGGGTCTATTATATGGGCCTCTCGTGGCATTATCAAAATCATAAAGAAGCAACAAGAGGCCCGAGAGTTTTTGTCCGTGTGAGGTGGAAGCAAAGATAACGACATACCTTTGCTCATTACGTAACCCCTCATCACATATATTATATTGTCGCTCCATATAATTCTGTGATAATCATTTTCGATCTAACGCACGTACGTCTATCCTATCCATTTCCTCAAATCCCCAAAAAACCCCACTCCAGTACATATACATATGTGCATGATCAGAAGATTGATTGTTGGCCAAAACAAATATAAAATCAGAAGATGGATTTGTTGGTTTTGTACGAAATAGTAATTGAGTGCATGTTTGGGGTGAGAAATAAGTTATTTTTAATTACGTTTAAGTAACTTTTAAAAATACAGGTGTTTGGGTAGAATGGTGAAGAGAATGAATTCTATAAAAAAAAATGACTTATTTTAGAAGTCATTTTGATTCTCTTTCCACTTTTGTTGTTTTCTATCCAAACACAAATAACTTCTTATAAGTAATTTTTTTTCTGAAGTCACTTATCATAAGTTAGTTATCATTAAAGTCATTTATACCCAAACCGGCCATAAAGGGATAAATAACAAAGCATAAGTTAAGGCTGCAACCTTTTGGGTTTTGGGCATAGATGTGTGTGTGTGAGGTGGCACCGTCTTTGGGCATGATGTTAGGCACCATACCTTATTAAGGACATGTGCTTATTCTATTCATCCATCTCCATGCTTATCCCCTTTTCATTCCCCACATGCATTCACTCCTCCGGATGGTCGTGGTGGTGTGGAGGGGGACGCATCTCCACAATTTAGTGAAGTTAGGGGGACTGCCTCAAACTCATAAAAATGGTATACTTGACATGTTCCTATGTAAGAAGGATAGTAGCCTAATGGATTATAAATTAAGTGGACTACTTTTAGATTGTAGACCGCCCTTATTAGTTAAATGTTTTAAAACGTTTTAGTGAACCAGGGGGTTATAAATTTAAACCCTCATGATCAAAAGCCCTAGGTTTTGGGGTTACCAAACATAGTAGAGTTGACTAATGGTCCAATTAATTAGTGTCCAGTGAAATGAGGGATTAGGGTGTGCACTAAGCAATGGGGTTTTAGAATTATTTAAATCCTCCATGTTAATATGTTACTTGAGACCTGAATAGGATTCTCCCTATTTAAGGGCTTATTTGGTATGGGGGGAGGGAGAGGGGAGGGGATGGAAAGTGAAGGGAATTTTGCTTACCTCCTATTGTTTGAATAATTAAAACTTTTAGGAGGGGAGGAGAAAATTTTTAAAATTTTCTCTCCCCCTTCTAAGCCGCCCCTCTATATTTGGGAGAATTTGGAGAGAAAGTGTAACATCTTGGCTTATATTAATTAACACGCACATGATCTTTACTTTTTTTTAATATGCATGTCTAGGTTATCTCCCTTTTATATTTACATTATACACTGTTAGTATCATATTGTGTTATATCCATTCACCTTTCTATACATATTTTTAATAAGAAAAAAAATTAATACACACATTTTAAAAGTTACAAATAAAAATTTATTACATGACAAATACTAATTATTCTTCATATATTACAATTCAAAAACTTTTACATTGACCAGTGTCCACTTTAATTTCCATTGATTATATCCTTATGTTATTGATAACTTTTTTCACATTACTAAAATATTTCTCCTCCTCTCCTCTTTTATCCATCCAAATAAGATAAAATAAAAATCTTTCTTAAACACTCTCTTCCCCTCTCCTTCCATCCCGTAAAATGTTTTCCTTCCCCTCTTCTCCATTGAGCCAAATATAACCTAAAGGCCGTTGGATCAGGGGTGACAGAAATAAGTTTTGATGATAAGTGGCTTATTATAAGTAATTTCAAAAAAAAAAAGTAACTTATCATAAGTAACCTATATTTGAATTGGGGGTAGGAGAAGTAACTTATTGGAGG
>JBAGKO010203199.1:0-13807 GCA_037177275.1 Acacia concinna
ATGAAAGACCCCTAAGCCCAATCATAGCCTTTATCATCACCCGATCAAAGGTGACTTTTGACTAAGTCAAAACTTAGCGATTATCATGTAGGAATATATGATGATCTCAAGTAAAAGGGCATTGTGACGTGATTACATATAAGATAAGGTTATAACTTAATCCATGCAGCCTTCTCATAGCGGTTCGGTCTAGCACCTTGTACTCTTCCAAGTGCCTAAGACTTTGACTCGTATCTGTATACTTTATCATAGTCATACTGGTCTTATTTAATCTCTGTTACGGCACAGACAACAGACTAGGGACATTTAGGACAAACTTTATAATTTGTCCATAGATACAATTATCATAATAAACATGGAAATGTAATGATAATTAAAATTGGAGAAATTCATAAAACATCAAAATGTTCCAAGTACAGTGATTGGCTAGTAGAGCATAATATCCAACACAGTCAACGTCATGGGTCAGATTTGTTGACCCAAGCTAAAGCAATTTTTCAAAAAAAAATGTTTAAAATAAAGTATTTTTATGTTTCTAGGTGCGTGAGCTCCACCCCTGGACCCGATGGTTATTCTAACCATACATATCGCCTCATATTGATGAGATAAAACATTTAGTGCAATTTTTAGGACCAAAGGAGGTTGTTATGGTGTCGCATGGGGTACACACGCCTACTTATGTGATTGAGGAAGCATCTTTTTTTCTTTTTTATTTAATTTTTCAAATGAGGACCTTTTAGAGGCGCATAGAGGTGCGTGCAAGGTCAGTTTTAGGCAATTCTTTATTCTAAAATCCCCTAAAATCATGGGTTCATGGTGATGTGTCATATGATATTTTTTTAAACAAATTGATGTGTTTAATTTATGATGTTACTCATAATAGAACTATGTTTAACCTTTTTTTAAAAAACTGCATAGGAATTAGAAGTATCAAAACTAGCCAATCTTTTGACATTATCCTCCACCATTATTCCCTTGCTTCCGATCATGGAGTTGGTAGCACCAACAGGGCACCCCTTCTATCAAAGCAATATTCCTATTCACTTGAGAAGGTGAAGCAAGCTAAAAGCCTAAATTCACACCTGTTGAATTTGAAGAAGAGGAAGTCAGTAGACCCAAAACTAACCTCGTGGTCAAATCACTTGTGGAAAAGGACGTTAAATGTAACACCTTGATTTTATACCTTTTTCCATATTTCGATTGGGCTTTGGGACCACTTATTATGACTGTATGTCATAAAAACTAGGAAAATTTTTTTCTCATCATTAATATTACAACAAAGTACACGTCAGTATCCAGTACATCAATCTCAAAATTTATAAGTATGTACAAGCTAGAAGTAATACATGAAGTATAAATAAATAAGCTTAGACTCTCTCTCTTCCTTTGCCTCCTGTTGAGCCTTCACTTGCATTATGGAGAGAGTAAGGTTTCTGGGGAAACCTTAGTAGCAAAATTGATCCATAACTAGTAACAATCTAATGCAATGCATGTCATGCTATTATGCAATGCTCATCTATTCCCCTAGTGCCCTTTCTCTCGACACTCACCGTGTATAGGGAGCATGTGCATGACTCTACCTCTATCACATAGCCAAGGCTTATAAACAAGGAGGCATAATATCCAAACCATATCCCTTCTCCTTATCCTTTTGCTAGAACAGTTGGACATCATTTCCCCTTTAGAAATGCCCCAACAGAACTACCTAGGCCAGGACGGTTGGACAACACCTCTCCATTAGAAATTATATCTTATTCCAGGACAATTGGACAACACCTGCCGCCTTAGAAATGCTATCTTAGTTCGGGACAATTAGACAATACTTCCCCTTAGAAATGCTATTAGGCCCAAATAATTCAATAGTACTTCCCCTTAGAAATGCTCCAAAAACTACAAAAAAGTAAAGGAATTTAAAAGAAAGTATCAACTAGAACTTACTTAGATTAAAGGCTGGGTTGGTATTGCTCAAACTTCCTCGAAAATGACCACACCTTGAGACTGACAAGGGTTCCTTTAGGAGAGGCTTGAGCATGGTTTGGAAGAGAGGGGGTCCCTATTTATAGTTGATGATTTTAGGTCCTTAAGTGTAATCATTTAGATCTTTAGGTGTAATTTTTATAAAACTTTTCATGTGCCACCTCCCTCCTCTTGACAGTGTCATTTTCTAGAAGCTTTTTTGGGACACCTTACCATTTGAGGTGGTGCCACTGTCCTTAAGGGTTAAGGGCTCCCCTAACTCAAATTCTACCGATAATTTCCCCCGAATCGACTAATATACGAGAGAATTTCAAACCAATTTGTACTTGTGCAAAAATTTCCAAAATATCTCCAAAATTCTCTAAAAATACCAGGAGGGTACCATAAAATTTTCATGATGTTTGACCTTTTAGAACTTCCAGAAATAATTTTCCTCTAAAAAGTCCATTATACCAGCGATTAGTCAATTTCAACAATTTTTGCTGATATTTCTGGACTTTTTCTGACCTCAAATTTATTTTATAATTCCTATAAAATAATATACTAATTTTTCCTGGTTCTAATTTATAACATTGAGGTCTCTAAATATCTGATATAACTAAAAACCCGGTCCGGCAAAAAATTATTAAAAATTCACTAAAAATTCCTCGGACCTCCAAAAATCATTCTGATCATTTTGTACTATTTTGGACACCCTATAATATTTACTGGGATTTATGAAAATTTTCAGGGCTTTTGAACCTGATCGAATTTTGACCTGAATCTTTATGAAATTTTTCCTCTTTTCACATAGGTACTTACCCAGATTTCACTTGAATTGTTGTAAGATCTCTCAGTCCTCTACAAACTAAGACCCTCGATTCATCTTGAATTCCTCATCTACAATTCCAAAATTATGAAGATGTTATATTAAACTATACAAAGGGGTTAAAAATATAGTTGTTGCTGTAGGAAGATATGGTGAACAAGTCACTAATGAAAGTGATGCAAATTTATTCGGAAAAGCAATGGTTGAATACTGGTAGCAACTATCTGAGAGGGGGCTTGTCACACCTTCCTTTTGTTACCCTTTACCTTGCCATATTAGAGCTATTCGAATCACTAGTTATGACTTTAAGTTAGGAAAATAAGGGGGAAATTTTTTTTCTTTTCTCGGGTTACTATTCATTCATCCCTCAATTTTGACCAACTTTGAAAAATCATAACTAATTCTAGAAAAATTAAAACACAGTGATTCTAAGTTTGTTGGTGGTGTGAACCCATAAGGGAAAGATCCCACAAACTCACAACCAATCGAATATGCTTACCCCAAGAACGCTAAACAAGGATTGACGATCCACTTAAACCCTTGAGCATGAACAAACAAGGACATAAAGTGTTGGAAGATGCCACAAGGATGATCAAGCCTTGATAAGTCTATTAGTTTTCAAAAGAACCCTAAAGAGAATCCTCTCTCAAGAACACAAGTGCATAAATGCAACTTTGTCAACTTCAAATTCCCATCTGCCTATAATGGAGGTTTTATAAATCTGACCTAATTACTAAATGCACCCTTGATATTTGAAATTACATACCAAATTGGAAACCCAAAATTCAAATTCCTAATTAATACTAATTTGAATTCAAATCAATTCCAAATTGGAAACCCATGTGTAGCTCTTGGTCCAAGCTCTTTAATTTGATGCCTCCAAGCCCAAAACTTGATCAACAACTCCATTTTGATGTCCTCCTCCATCAAAAGGCTCATTTGAACTTAAAAGGTCATCAACTGAATTTGAAGAGGCAAATTGTCGATTATGGATATCTTGGATTGCATCACTAGGTCTAACTGGTCAGCTATAGCTTGCTAGTTAGACTCTTTGTCTGTCCAAGTGCAGCGTAAAGTGGGCAAGCCAACCTCAACTAGACTAACTACCTCAACTTTGTATACCAAGGAGAAGCATGTCTTGCTAGTGGGAGTGCATGATGTGGTTCTGTACACCCATAAGACCGAGGGTAGTTCATCGGCTCCCTTCCTTTAGCTTTGTCTAACCTCTTCTTGAGTGAGTTTATAATAGTATTGTTCCTTGACCTGGCCTGTTCGTTAGACTAAGGTTTTTTAGGAGTAGAGAATCAGAGTTTTATTCCCCAATTCTGGTAGAAGTTTTGGAACCTTTGTCCGATGTACTTTTGAGTCATTATCACGAATTATTTATTTGGGTAGATCAAATGGTACATACAACATTTTTCCACACAAATTCAATAACGTCAGTTTCTTGTACCTGTGTGAATGATCCAGCCTCATCCATTTTTGATGAAGTAGTCCGTGAACAACAACTTGTAGATGACTTTTCCAGGCATGGGAGATATTTTCCCTATGTCCATAACCTATCATATGAAAGGCCAGGCTAAGGCTAGCATGTGGAGAGCATTCGACGGGCGGTGAGCAAGGTTGCCAAACCTTTGCCACCTATCATATGTCCTGGTTAGAGCAACTGAATCCCTCAATAAGGTTGGCCAGTAGTACTCGATTGGAGGACCTTCCTAGTCATGCTCTTGGCACTGAAATGATGTCCTCATTCTCCTTCATGGATCCCTCACAACACAAACTTGGCCTCTTGAGGCATGATCCACCTCATAAGTGGTCTTGCATAAAATCTCTTATAGAGCTTTCCATCCATGATGCAGAATCTGGACACACATACTTTAACGTGGTGGGCTTTATTGTGTGGTCCTTACGTAGGATCTTTTCCTGCAAGTATTCAAGCAAGGGGTAGTGCGAACCCACATGGATAAGATCCCACGAACCCACAGCAAATCAAAATATACTCACCCCAAGAAAGCTAAACAAGAATCAATGATCCACTTGAACCCTTAAACACGAAAGAATAAGGACCCGAAGTATTGAAAGATGCCATAAGGTTGATCAAGCCTTGATAAATCTGTTAGTTTTTAAAAGAACCCTAGAGGGAATCCACTCTCAAGAACTCAGGTGCAAAAAATGCAACTTTTTCAATTCAAATTCCAGTCTGAGTTCTTTTACAATGGAGGGATTACAAGTATTAAAAAACCACCATCCTAATCTGACCTAATTGCATTAAATGCACCCTTGAATTTTGAAATTAAATACCAAATTGAAAACCCAAAAGTCAAATTGTCCATTAATGCTAATTTTCGTACAAATAATTTCCAGAAAAGATTATCAGCATTTAATGCCCATAATGCTATTAACTAGACAGAGAAAAGTCCTCCCATGTGTAGCTCTTGGTCCAAGCTCTTTAGTTTGATGCCTTCAAGCCCAAAACTTGAACAATAGCTATGGCCCAAATGAAACTAGTGACGTTTTCAGCATTTTTGTCCAGATTTGGTCTAATTGCCACTTGGAATTTGCAAAGCATCACTTGGATTTGAATGTATAGCTTGCTAAATCACATCAAGGGAACTTCTCCAATCCCATATTAGATGGTTGGACTATACCATACCTATACCATAGCTAGTTGCAGGGCACTGCAAGAAGACTACTAGTATGACTGTCAGCTGGTCTGTCTGGAAGGAAGATGCTAAGCCAGCTAGTGCATCTGAGTCTCTATTCTATTCCCTTCCTATTTGAGTCATTTGGAACTCATAAAAGCATTGGATCAGGGTTGAAACAATGTTGTCGCAGGCTTGCATACAAGAGTCCCTTAACTGGTAGGACCCATCTACTTGTTTCGAAACTAGCTGCGAGCTGCTCTTGACTTCCAGCTGTCTAACCCCTATTTTCCCTTGCCAACTGGATGCCTATGACTAGGTCTTTGTGTTCGGCCTCATTATTGGTTGCCTTGAAGCCTCATTATGGGCCCAATGAGATTAATACTATACCCAGCCTTGTTCCTTTTGTGGTGGAAGCTCTGTCGACGTATAACACCTAGTGGTGTAATTCTTACCCTCTACGAAGAGTAGTTCCTTGGACACTTCAACTTGCATTTTGAGGGAGAAATTTGCCATGAAGTTTTGCCAGGACCTGAGATTTGGTGGTTATTCGAGGCAGGTATGTTATGTTAAACTCACTAAGCTCGATTGCCCACTTGACTAGTCTACCTAATAGTTTAGTCTTGTGCAATACACTCCTTAGTGGGTAAGTAGAGATTACCAAAATGGGATGACACTAAAAGTAGGGCGGAGCTTCCTAGAAGCCAATATGAGTATTAGTGCCAGCTTTTCTAAGTGAGAATATCAAGCCTTTGCATCCCACAAAGCTTTGCTGGTGTAGTAGACTAGCCATTACTTCCTTTGATCATCTCGTACTAAGATTGCACCAACCACTCTAGGTGAGACGACTAAGTATACCAGTAAAGTTTCTCCTACCCTTTGCTTAAACAGAAGTGGAGCATTGGTCAAATACAGCTTTAGATGCTTTAAGGCCTTCTTGCATTTGTCGTTCCATTAAAAATTCCTATTCTTTCTTAGAGTGTCAAAGAACAAGTGACATTTCTAACAACCAAGGAAATGAACCGGCTGAGAGTGACGATGCGGCTAGTCAGTTTTTAAACATTTTTTACACACTGAGGCAATGGTATTTCTAGGATGGCTTTGATCTATCCATGGTTGGCTTTGATTCCCCTATTCAACACCAGGATACCTAGGCAGGAACTTGCTAGAAGTGACTTCAAGGAACATTCTCAGAGTCGAGTTTTACATGGTGCTTCTATAATAGTGTGAAGGCCTATTCCAGCTGCGATGCATGTTGTTATGGTTGGGGAGACTTGACAAGCATGTCGTCTGTGTACACACTCCCATAGTTTTTCTGAGCAGCCCAACGAACATTCTATTCACTAGATGTTGGTAGGTCACTCTAGCATTCTTGAGGTCGAAAGGCATGACCTAACAGTAAGTCCCCTGGTCCATAACAAATGCAATCTTATCTTGATCTCCGGGGCTTATCATAATCTAGTTGTATCCAGAAAACTTATCCATGAAACTAACAAGCTCGTGGCCTGAGGTGGTGTCAACCAGCGAATCTATGTGGGGTCTGGAAACAAATATTTAGGGCAAGCCTTACTCAAGTCAATGGAGTCTATGCACACTTTGTGTTTGCTATTCTTCTTAAGTATGATGACAGCTAGTTTGGGTATTGAACCTCTATAATTTCATCATTTATGATTCTGCTTCTATCTAGGTGAAGTTTCGCCACTTCTGTTTTACCAGTTTGTAGGTAGTATAAATGTTGAGGTAGTGCATCGCCACCACAACATCTATCCATGTCATGTCTGCTTGGGACTAGGCAAAGTAGAAATATGGTTAGTTAGAAAGGATACAATCTTACCTTGTAAGTAGAAGGATAGGTTGGACCCTAGGTAAACTTTCCTTTTTGGGCACTTTGGGTCAAGGCTGACTTCTCCTAGCTCCTCATTTCCAATCTGACCTGATGCATTGACCAGGCCCTGTAATTGATATTAATTTGATGCAAGATATCCATAATCAACAAGTTGTCTCTTCAAATTTAGTTGATGACTCTTCAAGTTCAAATGAGCCTTTTGATGGAGGGGCATAGCAAGATGTGTAGATCCCACAACCAATCGTAAATATACTCACCCCAAGATCTGGAGATCCACTTGAACCCTTGAGTACGAAAGAACAAGGACCCGAAGTATTGGAAGATGCTATAAGGTTGATCAAGGCTTGATAAATATGCTAGTTCTAAAAAGAACTCTAGAGAGGATACACTATCAAAAAACAAAGTGCAAAAATGCAACTTTTTATTCAAAAATCAAGTCCTCACTCCTTCAGAAATTACAAAAAAAATAGCCTTCTTAAATAGGCAATAATAGGGCAGCCTAAAACTAAAATCCAAGTCATTAATGCTTAAAATAATGCCTTATTGAATTCTTCAATTTGGACTGTACATAGGCCTTGTACATCATCTTGTTGGACTTCTTGCTTTACGGTACACCAATTTTATGGATCTTAATGCATTGCCACATGCTCCAGCATCTATGTGTTGTAGAAGCATGCATATGGGCCATAATATGCATGGTTAAGTGGTGAGAACCCACAAGAAAAAGATCCAAGAACCCACAACCAATCGAAAATATACTCACCCTAAGAAAGCTAAACACAAATCTGAGATCCACTCGAACCCTTCAGCATGAATGAACAAGGACCCAAAGTGTTGGAAGACGCCACAAGGTTGGTCAAGCCTTGATAAGTTTGCTAGTTCTAAGAAGAACCCTAGAGAGAATCCACTCTCAAGGAACAAGTGCAATAATGCAACTTTCATTCAACAATCAATTCTCCCTTCAAAAGATTACATAAATAACTATTTATAAGCCAAGACTCTTGAAAGCAATCCTAATATGAAAACTCTAGTTGGCAATCTAAGCCCAAAAGCCCAATATAAGCTATTTGAGCCTAAAATGCTAACTAAATAAAATATACCAAAAATAGTTGCAAAAATAAAATAAAAATAGAAAAAATTTCCTGAAACAAAATTAAACCCTAATAAATGGATGAGGACATCTTCTAGACGCTTCTTGAATTATTTTGGACGTCACTTATGTTCCTTCTCCAAGGCACATGCTTGTCACATGATATTTTAAGTGAATTCTTTAATCTGGATTGCACATGGACCTTGTATATCATCTTGAGGGGCTTCTAACAATGTGATCATCATTCTTTGGCTCTTGTCTAGAAAACTAAGTGATGCCTCTTTCAAATAGGTAGGCTCCAACTCTTTAAGTTTTCTTATCACACAATTTAGAGCCTCCTTCATTGCTTTAGTTCTTGCTCTTGTCATTGGGCCTCCAATGCCTTGTAATGGATCTATTGGGATACTAGACTTTCCTCCTAGTTTGGGCCTCCTTTTGCAAGCTTTGCTCTATTGAAATGACATCTTATTGTGCTCCCCCATCAAAAGGCTCATTTGAAGTTGAAGGATAACTTGTCGATTATAGATATCTTAAATCGCATCATTAAGGCCTCATTTGTACCTTCAACAAACAAAATAACATTATGTGCCTTTAATGAAGCAAATTGATGCCTGAAGTTATATCTAGCCTCTTGAATAGCTCAATTATTTTAGGGCTTCTAGTAATTAGACCCTCGATTTCTTGAATATCTTAGGCTCGTTTGGGATCTTCTTGTATAATATAGTTAGCATCTTGTTTACTGTGAATGCCATCTAAGCTGCCATGTAGTGCTTTATCATTAACTTTAATGATTTGTTGGACACCACATAAAGACCACTTGGACATCAAGCACATTGGACTTCCATCCTTGAGCTTGAGCCTCTTTTTGCACGACTAGCTCTCAATTGAAGCTCCATCTTACTGAGCCCCTCTATCAAAAGACTCATTTGAACTTGTGTTGATTATGGATATCTTGCATCGCATTAGCTATACTGTCTATTCCTTGAGCGGTTTTAGGGTAGACTGATAGCACTCTTGGGTGGTCCTCTGGTTGCCTTCTATCTACCTCACTCCTCAAGGGGTTTGGAGCGTAGATGGCACTGTTTTCATCTTGTGTATCCAAGGTCTACCTAATAGCACAATGTAAGAAGATAGGCAGTTCATAACCTGATACCTGACCAGTAACTTCATACCGATTGCGTAAGTCAGGAGGGTTATCTCTCCAATGGTGTGATCACGTACGCTATTGCCGAAGACCAGATAATTCGATACAAGGGGACAGACTAGCTAGAAACAAGTTTGGAAGCACGAACGGGACAGACAATCAGAGGTAGGACCTTAAGAGAACTTGTCCATAAAGACACTATAGGGATGATTAGTCCTTGATACAGTCAAAGTATTCTCACATACAAGGAACAAGCAAAGCTCACACAAGAGAAATAAATTTTTATTAACCAAGTCTTCAATTACAAGGACAAAATGTAGCCTTCTTAAATAGGCAACAATAGGGCAGCCTAGAACTATAAAACTAGTCATTAATGCCTTAATGATGATTGATAAGATTGGCACCATGCAATCCTAAAGGAATTAGGAAATTACTTAAACTTCAAGCATAAGTTAGCTGCCATATAGGAAACAAAACATAGTCCTCTAAAACAATCTTTGACCAAAAGGCTTTATTGAATGCAAATAATATAGGAAACCAATTGAAAATGAAATTAAATCTGATGTCATTCATAAGGACACCTTCTAGGTGCTTCTTGGAGTGTCTTGGCCTTTGCTTATGACTATCCTCCAAAGCACATGCTTGTCACATGGTATTTGAAGTGAATTCTTCAATCTGGACATTGTATGGGCCTTGTACATCACCTTGTTGGGCTTCTTGCTCTATGTTACATCAATTTCCTGGATCTTCATGCTTTGCCACGTGCTCAAGAATGAATGGGTTGTAAAAGATGCATATGGGCCCAAATAGGCATGGTTATGGTCTCATTTGTACCATCAGCATACATCATTATGGGCAGCATTTAAAGAAGGAAATTGATGCTCATATGTTTTCTCTAGCCTCTTGAACATCTCACTCTTTTTAATGTTTCTATTGATTGGGCCCATCATGTCTTGAAGGGGATCTTTGGCTTGTTTGGGATCTTCTTGGATAACATAGTCAACTTTGTGTTTATTGTGGTTGCTACCTAAGCTACGATGTAGTATTTCATCATCTCCTTGGATGCCAACTTTTATGCTTTGTTGGATGCTACATAAGATGCCACTCCATTCTCCTCCTCTTGAAGAAGAGTCATCCTCGACTCTTGAGGGTCATATTCACCATCTGGAACAATTATTGTTGAGTTATCATAATGTTGTGTCCGTTGTGATGATAAAACAACACTAGGAAAATGGTAGTCAGTTTCAACAAAAGTTTCCTCTTTGTCCTCATCCTCATAGTCTTTTTATTTTCATTCAAGTCAGTCTCAATCATTTTTGTTCTCATATTCTCTTTCACTTCAATATTTCTTTTCTTATATGCTTCTCTCTTTCTTCTTTTTTCTTCTCTTTTTCTCTCACTCTCTCTTTTTTCTTTGTGATTTTTTCAAGCTCCATGACTATATAGAGCATTCCTTCAATATCACTGTAGGGTTAAAAGTGTGTTTGTTTAGCAATAATAGGATTAAGCCCAGCCCATGTACAAATTGATCCATAGTTTCCTTAAACTTTATTTTACCTTAGCTCTAGCATAGCAGTATGCAACTTATCAAAATATTCCTTGAAGTGCGTGGGCTTTACAAAGAATTGCTTGAGCTCCTACAATTCTTTCTAAAGCTACTTAGGTCCTCCTTTAATTACAAAATATCCTTCCTGAATTTGAAGAACTCATTTTGCATGACGAATATTTTGATATCTTGGTCACTCATCGTAACTCTTTTCTTTTTTTGTTTTTTAAATTTCACTTTTTTTCTGTTCAAACTTTTTTTCCAGCACAACATTTTCTCCTTCATTAGCCCATTAGGTGAAGAGTCCATACATGACAAGTTGCATACTGAGGGACAAAATTCTTGGGCATCCCCATGGTCACTCACTTTAGTTTGTGGTTGCTGGCACATGCCTAGAGCACTGCGAACTCTAGGAGATGAGTGAGGCTTTCGGCGCTGCTCCTTCAAACTGGAATTCTCCCTTTCCAACCTCTTGAGACGTTCCTCTGCTAGGTGTGGCACTCTTCCCAGCATGAGGCTAACTGGGCTTGTTCAGCAATCTGAGCGGCTTGTTGCTTTACCATCTTGGTCAGTTCGCCACACTGGAAGTAGAGCCTTGTAACACCCACTCTAGAACGCCATTTATCTAATCATATTATGGCCATTAGAGCTACAAGTTTTGACTTTAAGTTGGAGAAATAGGGGTTTAAAAATTTATTTTTTCAGTTTCCTATTCATTCTACCCTTATTTTTACCAACTTTAAAAAATTATAACTAATTCTAAAAAAACTGAAATCAGTGGTTGCAAGTTTGTTGAAAAGCTCTTTCCCTCCTTCTATGCTGAAGATTGCATGGCAATAGAAACATATTCAATTTCAAAGTTGCACTATTCATATGGTCAATTTTCCAATTTCTCTTGATTTTTGACTTAACTTTGGGAAGGCACAACCTTTTCTATAAAACTCCAAATGAGATTGTCTACCATTCTATTTGCAGCGAAAAAAACTCTCTATTAGCATACAAAACTTCATGGATGGAGTTATTCATTTGCTCAAAATATACTCTTTTAAGCTAAAAATCATGCAATAAGCAACCATAAGGTGCAACACTTGCCATACACATTTCAAGCTTCCTTCGCTCAAGTTACATGCCATGAAATGAGATAATTATATTACTGAACTACCATAGCATGTTATCACTTGTCATACATCACATATGAACAATATCTTTGTTTTGCTATTTTACAACTTAAAAAATAACACAAGAAACATGTAGCAAATTAATGCTCAATTCATCTCCTTGCTCTTGCCTCTTATGTGGCCTTCACCTATATTGTGGAAAGGGTAAGATTTTTTGGGAAATCTTAGTGGCAAGAATAATCACACACACACAACATTATAATGCCTGTCATGCTACATGTTATGCTCTAGCTACTCATGCCCCCCCTCTCTCTCGAGCAACATACCATATAAAGGGAGCATTGACATATTTTCTAACAACTCAACTTCACATATGGAAGGAGTCAATCATCTCATCTTATGCATGCTAGCTCAATCACAGCATCGCAATAAAACACATAACAAACAAAGCAAAGTAGTATAAGTTAGGGTTGAAGATTCTAGTTACCCCTTTTCCTGCACAAAGTGTGAGGCTAAACATATAGCAATGCAAAAAAATTTAATAACATGCAACAATCTCTTTACTTAACTAAAACCCTGTCCCCTTCCTTTTCTGTTAAATTTAGTGTTTTAGTTCTGTCTTCCTAACAACTACTCGATTGGGCCAATCTTACACAATTTGGCCTATGGAATCCAAATACGAACTCCATTTAATCAAACAAACATCCTCCCTATATATACCCCTTGGCCGAACACTCTTTTCTTGGGGTTCCAAATCATGTTTCTCAATTCAATACTTCCACATCTGTTCTATTAACATTTTTCCATGTAAAACATTATTATGAACAAAATGAAATCATCAAATCAATGAAAATCAATCTCTAACCTCTTAAACCCTAGCTAGCCAAAACTCACCATTATATCCACAAGTTGAAATTTTCAACAATCATCAAGCAAAAACACCATATTCTAGCCTATTACTATCCTTTAAAACATAAAACAACTCAATTTCCTTATTCCCATGCCTAGGCCAAAATTTGGGCAACATATAAGCAACAAAAACAACCACAAAACTAATGGAGAAAGATAAGAGAATTAATAGACATTTAGGCTAGAATTGACCTAGATTGGATGCTTGATTGCCCTTTGATTGAGTTTTGAGATGGCTAGAGGTTCCCCAAGGGCTCCAATATTTCAGCCAAGAAGAGAAGGAAGGGTATTTATAGAAAAACTCAAGGCTTGGGGGTGAAATCATCAACTTGAAATTTTTCCATCTGTTCACGCTTTTTCTCTTGTGTTGACACATGTTATTTCCCAAGCTTACACTTGTCCTCTTCTAGAACAAGCTTGAACTCTCTTTTTTGCCCCCTTTAAGAATTCAGCCTCTCTAGGCCCTTTTTTTTTAGTGAAAGGGAAATAAATGCTCAAATACTAAGTATTTGACACATCTACAACAACTACCTTCTCATAATCCTTCAAAGCCAAACGATGAATTCTCACTGGCAGTTCCATCAACACAAGCAAGTCCACAGCCATCTCCCATGCCTCCATCGCAAGAGCATCTACTACTATATTAATGTGATCCAGCAAGATATACATTCAAATCCAAGTGATGCTTTGCAACTTCCAAGTGGTCCAATCACGAGAGCAAGATCCA
>JBAGKO010203210.1:0-13807 GCA_037177275.1 Acacia concinna
CCAACTAGGAATCACAGAAAAACAATTCATATAAATCATATTTTGTTCCCCTATAATCGGCAATCACATCTCAAATCCAGTTCTCATTGAAGTACTCTTTCATAACTCACCAAACATACAACAATTTAAACCAAATACATCAATTACATAACAAAAGAAGCAAGCATCGAACTCTACTATAAACCATTAAGGCTTAGATCTATTCCCAGCTTTAGAAGAACCAATAAAGCCTAGCCACACATGGGATTGAGAGACGCAGTAATCTTCATCACCATGGATTCCAGCCTAGAGCTTCAAAATTTGTCTCAGAAACCCACGAAAGTGCTTGATCAACGAGCCAAATTTTTGGGAAGAATCAGGAGAGTCAAAGGAAAATCAAATGAAAAGAAATAAGAAATAGAAAAGTGTCACGATTTTAGATGATGATTATGGTGAAGATGATCCGCCATGGTGATGATCGATATATGGATGAAGGTGAAGTTGCAATGGTGTGTCCCGAAGATGAGGTTATTCGCGTGAGTGAGTGAATGAATTCCTCCTGATCTACTCTCTGTCTCTGTTTCATTCAAGTAAAACTGGGTCAAACTTGCAAACTGGAACTGGGTCAGATTCAGTTCTTAGAGCTTTATGGCTCAAGATTTCCAAATTCCTTTCTTTGCAATTTGGTCTCTTTATTATCCCTTTGTTTTATCTTCGTTTCTCCCAATTTTCTTACAAGAAAATGTAACAAAATGTAATACCAAACATTATAAAATAAATGATAGGAAGCAATGACAATTATTCCCCTTTTAAGCCAAAATTTCATGTTTTCTATTTTAATTCCACATATTTTCAATTTATTCAGTTAAATGCGCTTTAAAAACAATTTAATCCATAAAAGCTATCCAAAATGCATGTAATTACATAGTAAAAATATGGATAACTAGTGGCTAATTTATTTTGGAACTAGAGGAGCTATGAACTTATTTGCATCTTAGATTTGATTTCCCATGACTTAATTATAGTTAATTTATTACAATTTCTTTATTCATGAATTTCTTGATTATTACTTCTTAACTTGCCATCGTTAAGTATGTTTTGGGGATTTAGGGTTGAACTTGATGAAGGAAACTTTGAATAGACCTTAAGATTAATGAGTGTGGAATTTACATTTAGTCTAATTTGCTTCTAGGATAGACATATACCTATAGGATCCACATAGTCAAATTAGAGTGATTACATGCTTTAGTTGCGTCTTCTATAATTGTGTGAGACATTACATAATTAATATAGGTAGAGATATAAATAAACAGAGAGGTATTTATAAACACTAATACTCTAAATTAGCTGATGAAATTAATGCATAATTAATTTAGTGGGGATAAAAGTCTGATTTAGCAAATAAGGGATTAGTGATTCTAGGTTGCTTTAGACCTAAGAAGTTTCATTTTTTATTTTCTTTAGAAATTAATTATAAATTAGATTCACTTAGGTTAAATGAAATTTAGGATTAAAGTACTTAGAAATTAATTTACATGATTCCTTGTGGGACGACACTCTGCTTATCACTACATGATTCGTATACTTGCAGAGTGCATCAATGCCATACAATTTTACATTTGAAAAACTACTCTCTTCTTTCTTTTAATTTCATGAAAGAGGGGTTAAGGAAGAGAAGAGAAGAAATATGATCTTGATCAATATAATAATTAATGAGAAGCCCATACTAGGACTACACTTTAATAAGTATGGCTAATATCAAAAAGTGAAGGGAAAATTATAAATAAATAGCATTTGAACTTAAAACCACAATAACCTTAAAATGAGTAATAGCTTTTAATAGACAAATGTAAAATTTTCATATGTTGTCATTTTACTCAAATGCCTCTTAAGAGTTTTTTTTTTTTAAAAAAAAAGTAAAGATCCCTCATAGGCATTATAGCTTTGTCGTCGTCGAAGCTCTATAGCTAGCACCACCCTGCTGAGGGCCTTTGGAGGCTACCCGCTAAAACTTTAGTGACAACATGAGTAAGAAGAGGTAAGGAAAGCTCAATAATAATAAGAAATAGATACATGTCAAGTGTTAAGTCCTTGGTTTTAATGGTAACAAAACATATGATTGATAACTAACTTGATCTTGTGCAAGATTTGTTGTGCTACAACATACTCGAGTATAAGTAAGAATATTTGTACATAGTACCCAGGTATGGACAGTACCCAAGAACAATGAATGATACTCAAGTAAAGTGGAAGTAGATAAAAGAAAAGGGTGTATGAGTAACTAGGTTCACAGACTCGAGTCCTTTTGTACTCTGGTAAGATAAAATTGATACCCAAGTATATTTCCCATTTGATAGAAAGAAGTTTTCTAGACAATACCCGAGTGACAATTTTATGTACATGAGTAAGTGAAGTACTCAAGTATGAGAAACACATACTCTAGTATGATTACAATGTTTTGATATAATGTGTAATAGAGTACGAATTATTTTGTACTAGAGTAAGATGATACCCAAGTACTTATTCTTAAGTAATTGAGTATATCTGGTGTATTATGCAAAAGATTACTAGCTAATATACCCAAGTATATATAAAAGTGTAATCAAGTACCAGAGTACTTGATAATGTACTTGAGTAACCATCAGAGTAAGTAGTTATTCTCTTCATAAATGTACTCGAGTACAAGGTAGCATACTTAAGTACCAAGGCAAATGTTTCGCAAATACAAAAACTAAAAATAAGAGAATTCAAATATTCTATCTATTGCTAATAGTTATTTGTAGTTTATTTGCTCTAATGATTATTTCTATGTTTTAAGTTCAATATTTCACAGATCATAGAGTTCAAAATCATGGGACAAGAATTCTAGGTTTTCAACAATGGCTAAAAGACAAAGACAAGAGTCCAGATTCTCAACATCAGGAAAATTGATTTTACATAGATGAGAACAACGGTCATATTTTCTACATCTATATAAAGGACTATCAACAAAGCATAAATCATTAAGTGAATCATCTTCTGTGTTGAGCTTAGAAAAAAGTCTTTCATTATATTATATGTTCTTTAGTATTTATACAATTTACTCTGATAGAGAGGTCTTTTTTATATTCATATTTTGCGAAAGAAACTCAAGAGTGTGGGATCTTGAGTAAGGGAAATTTGATTGCAAATTGTAAGGGGGAGTGGGTATTCTTTGTAGCTATCAATCTAGGATTTTACCGAGGTGCCAAGAACCCTTAAGCTTGGATATAGTGAAAAAATCAGAAGGCTTCTAGGGACTGGACAAAAGTCAAGTAGTTGGATCGAACCAATATAACTCTTTGGTGTCATTGGTGATATCTTTTAGTCATTTCTTTATTATGTTTATTGCTTTGATTCTATAAAAGTTTAGTTTTTATATATTCACCCAATTTATTCCCTCCCCTCTTGGGTGATAAAGTCTATAATAACATTTGGTATTAGAGTCAGGTTTCTTATAATAGGTTTAACTACCTAAGAAGGATCCTATGGCAGGCTTTGGAGAAAATATTTTGCCAAATGGAGCATCAATCACTAAACCATCAGGCTTCAATAGAGAACATTTTTCTTCCTGGAAAGCTAAATTTAAAACTTTTGTTGTAGCTTATGACTATGGTCTTTAGGATATATTTGAGAAGGGAGATATAATTAATATGAAGGATGTCAACAATAAAATGAAGAAAAAGCTATCTTCAAAATTCACAGAACATGAAAAGAAGAATATCACACTTAACAACAAGGCTAGACTTATTCTACAAAGTGCACTAAGTGAAAAGTAATTTCTCAGGATCTGTACAATAAAGGAGATGTGGGATGCACTAGAGATAACACATGAAGGTACAGTAGCCATAAAAGAAAATAGAATTAATACACTAACTACTATATTTGATCTTTTCATGATGAATAAAGGAGAAAGTATTCTCGAGCTTCAATATAGATGTACTCAAATTGTAAATCAGCTTGTAGTACATGCAAAAGTATATGATCAGAGAGTATAGTTTGGAAAAATTCTCAATATACTTACTAGTGATTGGGAAGCAACGGTAACAACAATAGAAGAAGTTGGATGTGAGTCAGTGATTTCTGTAGCTGCATTGTTTGGAAGTCTCTTAGAATATGAAGGGAGAATAAAATTCAAAAAGGAGTTGGTTGAGAATGAAGATAAGAAAAAGAAAAGCTTAGCTCTTAAGATAAGAAGAAGTACATGATGAAGAACTTGCCATAGTAGTAAGGAGATTCAAGAAGATCTATAGAAAAGATCATGGATTCAGAAAATCATTCAGAGGTAATACAAGTTCAAGAAAAGAACAAGAAATTATTTGTTATGAATGCAAGAAACCAGGACACATAAAGGCAAAATGTCCAAATCTAGAGCAACACAAAAAGACAACTAGATTTCCCAAAAAGAAGGCATATATATCAGCAATTTGGGGAGATAGTTCCCCAGAAGATGAAAGTGAAGGAGAAGAAGAAGCCAATATATGTTTGGTAGCTCAAGAGGAAGATGAGGTAAGTAACTTGACTTTTGATGAATTACTTACAAAGTATAATGATTTACATTCTAAATTTATTAAAATTGGAAAAGAGTTAGCTAGTTTAGGGAAAAAGGTTAAAATTCTTAAGAAAGAAAAACATGTTGTAGATTGTGTATCTTGTATAGAAATTAAAAAGGATGATTACATTAAATGATTCTATTTGTCAAATGAAAAAGGAAAATTAAAAACTTACTAAAACGAGTGAAAATTTCACTAAAGGAAATGAAATGCTTAATAATATTCTTTTAAATCAAAATGGTTATAGAAATAAAATAAGCTTAGGATATGATTCCAAATATGGCACAAAGGAAAATACAATAAATCTCATTTAGGAAATTTTCAAAATAAAAGTAAATCCTATTTAAGAAATTTTCAAAATGAAAATAAATCTTATTTTAAAAATTTTCAAAGAAAAATTCATTCTGGAAATCTTTTGGTCTTTGTAATTTTTGTAATAAACAAGGACATAAAACATCATCTTGTAAGTTTAAAAAATAAAGTATACCTAGAAACTATAAATGGGTTATCAAAGGATAATTAAAAGATAACTAATTTGTTACTAACCATAAAGGACCCAATAAAATTTGGGTACCTAAAATTTGAGTAATAAAATTTATGCAGGTTTGTCTCGAAGCATCCAGATCAAACAAATAGTACATAGATAGTGGATGTTCGAGACACATGACAAGTGACAAAGATAAATTTACCTCTTTAATTTCCAAAGATGGTAGAAAAGTAAGTTTTGGAAGAAATCAATCAAGAAGGATATTTGGAGTTGGAGAAGTTGGAAAAATAAAAAAGTTGTTCATGTTGAAGGACTTTGTCATAATTTGCTCAGCATAAGTTAAAGCACACTGGGTAACTTTTGACTTTGAGGAATGCATGATAGTAAACAAAAAGGATTTATTAAAAGTAAAAATTATATTTCTTCTGAAAGATGTTTATAGTTACTTCATATGGATTTAATTGATCTTGTTCAAGTCAAAAGCTTTGGAGGTAATCTTTATACTTTAATTATTGTTGATGACTATTCAAGATTTACTTGGACAATTTTATAACCATCTAAAGATAAAACTTTTGAAGAGTTTGTTAAGTTTTCCAAGAAAGTCCAGAATGATAAAGGTATTTCTGTCGTGTCTATCAGGACAATCATGGAGGAGAATTTGAGAACTCAACTTTTGAAAATTTCTATGAAGAAAAAGAGATAGATCATAATTTTTTAGTACTAAGCACTTCCCAACAAAATGGTGTAGTTGAAAGGAAGAATAGAGTTCTTACATAAATGGCCAGATCCATACTCAATGAAAAAGAAGTATCTCAAGTATTCTGGGTAGATGCTATGAGCAAGCAAGTTATATTGCAAACAGAGCCTACATCAAAAAAATATTGAAGAACTAGCTAGATGTCAAGTGTTAAGTCCCTAATTTTAATTATGACAAAACATTTGATTGAATACTAACTTGATCTTGTGCATAATTTATTGTGCTATAACATACTCAAGTACAAGTAAGAATATTTATACATAGTATTCAATCATATGTCGAGTTCTATAGATGATACTCAAGTACAACGAAAGCAGATAAAAGAAAAGGGTATATGAGTACTTAGGTTCACATACTTGAGTACTTTTGTACTCTGGTAAGATAAAATTGATACTCAAGTATATTTCCCATTTGATAGAAAAAGTTTTCTAAACAATGCCTGAGTAACAATATTATATACCTGAGTAAGTAAGGTACTCAAGTATGAGAAACAAATACTCTAGTATGATTACAATGTTTTGATATAATGTGTCACTACTACAAAAAGAGACAAAAATGACGCACATATTGTGGCACCTCTTAAAAAAACGCCACAGCTTTAATATAAATATTTGTTTTGTATGACATTACCTAAAAAAAAGTAATTGTGGCACTTGTTTAAAAAAACGCTACAGGAAATCAATACATATCATTAAAAAAAATTTAAAAAAACTTCTTTTACGCACCCCAATAAAAAACCCCTATTGGGAAATGAACGCCCCAATAAGTAATCTTTTCTTTTTTAAAAAAAAATTTAATGATATATATTATTTCCTGTGGCGTTTTTTTAACAAGCGCTACATTAGACAGAAATTTTATTTCCCTCCCTTATTTTTATTCTCCCGCTTAGTTTTTTTACTCTCTTATTTTAACTTCGTCTCTTCTTTTTCTCTTAGTGTCTTCTTCGTTTATGTTCCCTCTTTCTTTATTTCTCTTAGTTCCATGGTTCCACCTCTATTAGAGTTTGAGGTAAACATAATTCATCTGATCTGGTCCTTGTTGTCAAGGTATTTAATTTAACATGGCATTATGAATCCTAATCAGTTCTTTCATGTTTTTTATATTCATTATATTTGCATGCCTTGTGCTATTTAAATTATTATAATAAAGTATATGCACTAAATAATTATAATAAAATCTCTTTGGTACAGGAATTTTTTATAGAAGAGAGCCATATACAGTTGAAGATATAGAGAAAATTACTGAGGCAAAGTTTACATCAATTTTGGGTAGTAATGCACCTTATTTGAATGTTCTTGAAGTGGCTAAGCACTACAAACTACATCAGGTATTTATTATTTACATTATGACTTTTCTATTTACTCCTAATAGTTTGCTTCCGTGGCTTGGTGTCCACATTAAATATGAATTTTGATAATAACATATTGTTTATGATTTACTATCTTGTTGTTGTCATTGTGTGATATTAATTTTGATTTGTTTTGCGTCTAGAGAGCTGCCTATGTGTACGCGGAAGCTAAAAAGGTGCATGTTATCAAGGACATTATCTCGTCAAGAATCAGAAGGAAAAATTATTTCTTTTAAAAAAATGACTTTAGGTGGTGCTCTTTCAAGAGAGCAACACCTAAAGTCTTTTTTTAAAAAATAGAACTCCTGTGGCGCTTTTTTAAGCAAAAGAGCACCACAGGAACTTGTAGTGGCGCTAACAGTTGTGGCGTTTATTAAGCGCCACAAATTTGCAAAAATTGAGCGCCACGAGATGATTTTTTGTAGTAGTGTGTACTAGAGTACAAATTATTTTGTACTAGAGTAAGATGATAACTGAGTATGTTTCTTAAGTACTCAAGTATATCTAGTGTATTATGCAAAAAGATACTATAAAATATATCGAGTAAGCATGAAAGAGTAATCGAGTACTAGCGTACTGGATTATGTACTAGAGTAATCTTCAGAGTAAGAAGTTATTTCCTTCACAAATGTACTTGAGTACGAAGACATCATACCCCAAGTACAAAGGAGAACGTTGCACGATGTAGAAACTAAAGATCAGGAAAAATCATATTTTCTATTTGTTGATAAGGGATATTTTCATATTATTTTCTCTAATGATTATTTCTATGTTTCAAGCTTATTGTTTCACAAATCTTAGAGTTCAAAATCATGGGATAATAATTCTAGATTTCCAGCAATGGTGAAAAGAGAAAGACAAGAGTCCAGATTCTCAGTAATGAACTGATTTCAAAGAGTTGAAAACAACGGTCATATTTTCTACATTTATATAAATGACTATCAACAAAGTTTCAATCTATCAATCATCAAGTGAATCATATTCTGTATTGAGCTTAGAAAAAGTCTTTCATTATATTCTACATTCTTGAGTGTTCATATAGTCTACTTTGAGAGAGAGAGAGAGAGAGTTCTTTCTTATATTCATATTTTGTGAAAGAAACTCAAGATTGTGGGATCTTGAGCAAGGGAAATTTTCCCTTTGTTTGCAAGTTGTAAGGGGGAGTGACTATTCTTTACAGCTATTAGTCTGGGATTGTACTAAGATGACAAGAACCCTTAAGCTTGGATCATAGTGAAAAACTCAAGGCTTTTGGGGACTAGCAGAGGTCAAGTGGTTGGACTGAACTAGTATAACTCCTTAGTGTCATTGGTGATATCTTTTAGTCATTTCTTTATTTTAATGCTTTGATTTTATAAAATTTCAATTTTTATATATTCATTCAATTCACCCCTCCCTTTTTGGGTGATAAAGTCTACAATAACATCAAGTATTCCCTCTAGTACAAAATATAATATATTATTAGCTTATTGACACCAACAAAGAAATTCTACTTAAGTCATATAATGTGTTTTAAATTTATAAACTTTACCAATTTTATTCTTATTGAAGAATGTGATTTTCAAACATGCATTACCATCTTTTTGGTGAAAGAAGAGGTTTCTAGTGAGGGAAGAGGAAGTATGTTAACCTCATGAAATACATGTCATTTCAACACACTTACCTTTAATTTCTCATACTTTTTGGTGAATTTGTACATACTTGAGGATACATATGTAAGAAAAATGTGTCTAGTTGACAATTGGGATAAAGGATTAGAATTGTTGATATTTTGGCCATATCTCTAAACTAATGGCTTTTATAGATTTTCTTGTGTTGCAATCATCATCTGAGCCATGTGTGGAGCCCTTTTAAAGCATAAATCCATGTCTACAAAGTGGCAACGCAAGAAAAGATGAGAAGAGAAAAAAAAGCAAATCATTTCTGGATTTCACAAGACAAACTTTTTGGCCATGCAAAAAACACAGCAAAAAATCTTGGCTACAACCAGAAATCAAACAAAGCTCTTGATTGTGGCCAAAAGTGAATTACATGAAGTTGCACATTTTGATAGCAAAACAAGACTAAGGGCTTTCAATATTGTCCAACTTGACTAAAACAAGTACTTTTCACTTCTAGGGTTATTTAAGATCATTGATCTTGGTCTTTCTGATTCCTTTCCCTCTTTTCTTTATTTTTCTCATATGGTTGTATTCCTTGACAGATTTTATGGCTATTTGCTGAATATGAGTAGCTAAGTTATCATCCTAGGATTATGTTGACCTTTTATATGGATTAACTCTTAAATATTCCTCTCTTTTGGTAGTTAATAATATTTGTGTTGATTTTATCCTTCTCTTAAAGCTTATAAGTATTTGGCCTCTATTTTGAGTAATTTGTTCACCTAGGTTTGTCTTGAGAAACCTAACAAAGGTCTAGAACTTGGTTAAAATCATGCTTGACTTGAAATATACTTGATAAATAGATGATTTGTTGGTAAAATATAGATATATTTACTAACCTTGCATTGTCACATTAGGGTTGTCTTGAGAAAGCTAACCTAGGTGTAGAATGTCAAACCCTACTTTTAATTCAACATTAATCAGAGTAGTAGAGCACATTTCAATTGGCGAGCAGAAATAACGTAAATTGTACTATATTGATATTTAGTGCTTAGGTGTATTGCAATTATCACACATGATATTACATAGTATTTAGCACTCTTAATACAAAATAATATCTAACCGCACTGCTACAGTTTTCTCATAGCAACTATTGTGTAAGCCTCGATCCTTTCATTGCCAATGTCTCATCTTTGCCCTTATATCCATTCCATCTAGCTGAATGAATTATATTTCATTGGAAAGGGTGAGATTCAAAAGTATCCTAGTTGTAACAACATTCCATCATGCAAGATGCGATAAATAAATATGCAATTCACCACATTAACAATGAATAACCATCACATGTGTCTATTTTATCAAGAAAATTATATTCAACGGAAATGTGCACATGTATTCTAGGTCAACTGTCATTGAAACCCTTACTTATTCTGTACCACAGTTCGTCATGGTTTACAAATAGAAGCGAGCACATGTATTTAAGGCCAACTGTCGCTGAACCCCTACTTGTTTCACACCACTATCATGGTTTGTTTTGTATTGTTGCCGCAGTTTGTTCTGTACCATTGCCGTGGTATTATGTCATCATGACATTGTGCATGCAAAGCACCTGTAGGCACCATGAACATATGTATTACATAAAGGGCAGACAATAGCATATACATTTCCCAATGAAGTATGAAAGAAAGTGCTACTTGAATGCTTTCCAATCCACTTGTCCTTCCTTTAATTTGTCTTTCGATCTACCGGTCAAAGAATGAATCCTAAAATACCAAATATATATGGTATCACAATCTTTTTTATGTTGTAATCTTACACATTTTTATCATTGCTCACAATACATTTAATTTTTTTTACAAGCTGTGATCATTATTGAATTAACATTTTACTTTGACTATCCCAGATCCTCATATAGCCTATACTGTCCACCATGAGACATTGAGATGGTGCAAGTGCCATAAGGTGACATGAAGCAACAAGACAATGTGACTATGTGTATAGTCTACTGTGAGACGGTGTAATAGTGATGATCTACCATGAAATATGAGATTGAGATGGATCGAGGCTCATGAGATGATGTGACTGTCTATGGTTATCATAATGCCTGATGGCAAGGATTGGGATGTGTGTTGTTTATCCTAGAGATTGGGATGTGTCCTGATGGAAGAGGGCAGAGATGGGATGTGTACCTCATGTCAATTGAAGCCTCTCAAACTAAATTATCTCATCCATGGTCTAGAGTTAGTAGCAACTGCGGTTGCACTGAGAATCTAGAGCCATTATCTCTCTAGGGCAACCGTAGAGTTGTACTGCGACTACAAGAGTTTGAAAAATGTGTAAGAAAATAAAGAGTTGAATATGATACGGCATAGATGGATGGAGTTGCTTAAGGATTACAACTTGGAGATTGAAATCGTCTAAGAAAGGCTATGTCCTTGCAAACGCATTGAGCCATATGACAGTGCAGGTGGCAATCTTGATGATTCGAGAACAGAGAATTGCATGAGAATTCTTGGGATCTAATGTTTAAGATCTTAGTTTGACCCCCAACACAAGTGGTTTATGGCTACAATGTCGGTAAGGTCAAGGATGACATAAGGATAGCAGTCGAGGAAGCTCAAATAAATGATGAGTGAGCAAAGCCCGTAAAGGGTAGGATGGGAAAAAATGCAACTCAGGAATATAATCTATTCCTGAGCGAATTCATCCACTATAAAAAGGGAATACATATGTCACCAAAGATTGATTCGAAATAGTGAACCTTTGAAGAAACACAAGGGTAAGTATACCCTACATCTAGGAACAACCTAGATGATATGACCTGAATTGAGTTCTATAAATTGGGTGTCCATGGGGATCAAGAGAAATGTGATAAAGTTCAACGATTGTGATGCTACTAGTTGGACTTTTAGTGAGATCCTTCAATTTTTTAGTCGAATGAGAAAGTATCACTATGGAATTATGGCAGAACTACCTAACATTAGAGTGTGCAATAGAAACCCCCAAATTTGAGTAAGTTACATGATGTTTTTCATGTCTTGCAGTTAGTTGACTATCAACCAGACCTTAACCATATGATTAAGTAAGATGATGTAGACGTTCGGGATGACCTTATGCATGAGGTTGAGACATATCATATTATTGATAAGCAAAAGAGATAACTCCAGTAAGGAGTGATGATGAATGGAGACTTTAATGAGTGCTAAACATTCCAATGATAACATAGAGAATGAAGGATAACAAATTTAAAAGAAAATAGCTCACTATATACACAAGCTTTCTAATTTTCACATTCTAACTTCTTCTTCTTCTTCTGCTATATACCACTTTTCTTTTCTTTTCTTTTTCTGTATATTTTTCCCTTTTTTCAGACAACTTTTTTTTCAATATATATATATATGTATTTCTCTTTTCTTTCTCTCCCTCTCTGTTTTTTTTACTAACCCCTTCACTTCACTATTTTTCTCTAAAAATATTCCTTAGCACTTACTAAAGTATGGAAATGCAAGGAAAATGAATAGAAATTGCACCATCTCAAACAAAGGGCTATTTAATGCAATTTTTTGGAAGAAAGTTTAGTTCAAGTGGGTGAAACAATGGATTTTAATGAAATAGATTGGTCATTTAGCTAAAGTTCAACTAGAATTCTTGACCGCGGTCAGAAAGCTTTTGTCTTAGAATTCCAAAAATGATTTGTTTCTACTTCTCTTATCGTCTTTCCTTTCTTTTCCACTGCTTAGACTTTGGTTTAAGCTTGAGAAAGGCTTCATCCATGGCTCCAAAAAATAATCATAACACACCAGAAACTTTATTAAAGCAAAAGATTTAAATATGGTCAAAATAGCAGTAATTTTGATAATTTATCCTAATTATCAGCTAGGCACATTTTCTCTCCATATGTGATCTTCAATATGTATAAATTTACCAAGAAATTGAGGTAAATGTGCTGAATTGACATGTGATCTTCATTGCTAATATGGTGCATTACATATTTATTTATCGCATCTTGCATGAATAAATGTTGCTACTACTAGGATTCAAACAAATCTCAACCTGTATCCTTTTTGTGCAAATTAACCATGTAGAAACCAATGGTCAGTTTCCCAAGTCAAGTGAAACGTGCCAAGTGTTACCAGAAGTTAAATGTAATTTCTTTTTGGCTAATTTTTGGACTGAATATATAAATATTTATAGACTCTACAGGGAGCATGTGAAATACAAATACTTAATATCAATATGTTATGTTATTTCTTGCTCATGTATGTAGTACGCTTCAATACGCTGATGAATCTGAAACTAAAAGAGGGGTTTGACAGGTACAACATGTAACCAAATAAAATATGTTTTTCACGTCTGTTGAGCTTTAAACTGACATAGTTATATTTTCTACGTTTGTTTAAGGCATAACCGATGCAGATGTTTGAATTTAAAATATTTTATTTGTCACACCCTCCTTTTAATCCGACTTTTATCAAAGTAATAGAGTGTAGTTCAAATGGCACACGGAAATAACATCAAAATATATTGTACTGATATATAATACCGTTTACCGAAGGGTATATAAATATTCACAAATTCAGTCCCAAAAATTTGTCTAAAGGAAATACATTAAGCTTTCGGCTTCATTTTTGTCGGGCATGTCTCACTCGCCTCAGACAACTGTTTTGCCTTTAGAACTACTGACTTCAGCTAGGTTAATTTGTATAAAAATAATACGGGGTGTGATTCAATTGAATCCCAGTAGTAACAAAATTCTATCATGCAAGATGTGATAAATAAATATGCAATGCACCATATTAGCAATGAATCACAATCACATACTTATATTTTATCGGGAGAAATTATATTCAACAGAAATGTGCACATGCATTCAGGGTCAACCGTACTAAACTGCGGCTGAAACCCTTACTTGTTCAGCACACAACAGAATGAACACATGTGTTCAGGGTCAACCGTAGTTGAAACCCCTACTTGTTCCGTACTACAGTCCATCGTGGTTTACCACAGTCTATCGTGGTTTCTATTTCCCACCACAGTCCTGTTGGAACCCTTGTTTTGATGATA
>JBAGKO010203250.1:0-13805 GCA_037177275.1 Acacia concinna
CTAGGAAATGGTATCTTGGTTCTGAAAAATTTGACAACATTTCCCCTTAGAAAGGCTCGTTTTTGTCGAAATAATTGGATAGAACCTTCACTTAGGTTCATTATCCTAGCCACCCCAATTGGACAGAACCTCCCCTTAAAATAACTCTAAACTGTTGAGAAATAAAGGAATTTAAAAGAAGAAGACCGAACCTTGCTTATACTGAAAACAGGGCCGAGACTACTCTAACTGCTCCTGCATTGCTCAGCTTTTTGAGAAGAACAGTGGTGTAGTGAGAAAGGGGAAAATAGCATGAATGAGAGAAGGAAGGGGGTTTATACTTTTTTGAGAGGGGTCAAAATGCAAATATTTTTATTTGGTTTTTAGGTATAATTTTCATAAATTTTTTGTGTGGTCCAATCCGAGCTTGACAGATGGTATATTCTAGAAGATCTTTTCTTACCTACCAAGCACACTTGGGCGGCAACTTCTTGTGGGTCCCATGTGGGCCCCACTGAATTTTTTTATATTTTCCATAATTACCTCTTTCAGCTTGAACTTCAGAAAATTCTAGAAATTTCTATGTTTGTTCAAAAATTCTCAAAATTTACCAGAAATTCTTTAAAATTCCCATAAGGCTACTGTAAAAATTTCAGAATTTTTACAGTTTAGCACTCTCAAAAATAATTTTCTCCAAAAAGTCCATTTTACCGATGATTACTCGCCATCAACAATTTTTGCTGATATCTCTGGACTTTTTCCTGATGTCCAACCAACTTTATAAATTCTCTAAAATAATGTACTAATTTTTTTATAATATTAGTCCAGAACATTGAGGTCCCTAAATATCTAATAATATCAATCTTGGCCAAAAACATGATCCGCCAAAAATTATGAAAATACAATAATTCACTAAAAATTCCCTGGACCCCCAAAAAATCATCCTAACTACTTTGTATTGTTTTGGGCACCCTATAATATTTACTAGAATTTTATGGAAAATCTTGAGGCTTTCGAACCTGACTGCTTTTCATCCTAAAATTTTGGGATATTTTTCTTTTTTACACTTAGGTCCTTTCCTGGATCTAACTTAAATTGTTGTGAGGTCTCTTAGACCTCTACAAACTAAAGCCCTTGATTCATCCCAAATACCTTATCTAGACCTTAAAAAAAATCAAGATGTTACACTTGACAGAATATTCTTCTCTGTCTTTTGGAAAAATCTTCTTCTCCAACAAAGACAACGACAACTAAGACATCCTCTAAAAATGATAATGATTCTCCAATGGTGACACCCTTTTGACCTTCAACCTTTACCACCATCTATAATTCCCCCACCAATTAGGGTTTACATCTTCTGTAATTTCTCTTGCTCCCAAATAAGCGTGATCTCTAATCCAAATGAGAAGTTGGAGCTGTAACAACAAGGTAGAGATGGTGAGCCATTGAATGACTCTCGACATTCTTCTTATTGACATAGTGTTCATGGTGGCTTTACTGACGCTTTATCTAGAAAAGGCTCCAAAGTCCTCACTTTTGCTATTTCCCTTTTTTCCGATGATGATACCATAAGGAATCTGGCCTTGTTTGGTTGGGGGTTCTCAAGGTCTTTTTAGTATGAGGGATTTGAAGGGAAGGGAAGGGGAGGGGAGAGAAAATTCTTATAAGTTGAAATTTAAAAAAATTAAAGAAGTGAGGTTAATTTTTTTTTCTATACTTTTATATGTTATATTTCTCTTTATTAAGATTTTATAATCTTACTTCTTCAATTTCTTTAAATGCAACTCATAAAATTTTTATTTCCCTTTCCCTTCCCTCCCTCCCCTCATACCAAACAGCCCCTTAAAGTTAAATTAGGTGAGGTGAGATTTGAAGGTCAAAAAACTTTGTTTAGTTAGATTGAGGGAGATGAGGTAAGGGAAAAAAATTTTGTCATTTAGTAGGAGCCTCCCTCATTTTTCCAACTCTCTAAAATTGGAGATTTTGTGAGGGGAGAGAAAATTTATGGACCATTATGACTAAATTGCTCATGTCAATTTTTCAATATTTCATATGTACCCTGAGGCCTTTTTATCTAAATAATATAAACAGTAAAATAATACATCCAAATGCTACAAAAGAAAAAATATTTACCACAATATTACACTTAAAATTGTTATTCTATAAATCGTTCACCTCAAGAATGATTTGTTCAATAATAGGGGGGAGAGAGTCAAAAATTGTTCACGACTTTTCAGGAAGAGAGAGAAAAGTTAAAAAGTGAAATCGTTCACCTAGTGAACAACGTGATTTTCTTTTTATTTTTTAATTTTTCTATTATTGGTGAAAATTGCAACTAAACATCCCATTTCTTTTGCCACACTCTTAACTCCTTTTGGATCTAAAGAGAGTTGCAATTAATTCCCCTTCTACTTCACCATTTGCTTCTTTCATTCCCTTTATTTTATATATCCAAATAAATAGGAATAGATCTAATCTCCCTAAAGAAAAGGAATTTTGGAGAACTTTATAAAAAGAATATATTTTATCCTAACAGCTGGAATCTATAAAGATATATAAATATAATTTTTTAAAAAAATATAACATGATATATCCAAAATATGCATTTCTATTTATATATGATCTTGTGTTTTTTTTATATTTTTAATTTTGAAGTTATTCAATCAAATTAATTTAAATATGATATATTCAAAATCTACACTTCTTTTCACAAATGTACTTATGAAAGAGTATTTGAGAGTCTGGCCAAAAAAATAAAAGAAATTTGAGAGAATTTTTTCAAAAAATATTTCTGAGATTGTTCACTTGGTGAACAATTTATGACTCTCTCTCTTCTAATATTGAACCATAAAAATGATTTTAAGTGCAGTATCGTGATAAATATATTTTTTTAAAGTATTTGGGTATATTATTTTACAGTTTGTAGTGTTTAGATGAAAAAGCCTTTCCCTGATCTAAAAAGTAAAAACCCTGTTTTTCTCTTCAGACTCTCGAGAAATTCTTGCATGCACTCAGTGTATCAATACGTTTATGCACTGACCAATTAGATTAAGACAACTCAACCATTTTTTTCACACCTTTTGTTATCCTATGTGTCACTCCTCCCTCCCTTCTATTATTTAAATATCTTTTTTTTTAAAAATGTGACCCTTTATTCTCTCTCTTCAGTAAATTTTTTCACAAAAAGTATAAAAAATGATAAAGTTATCTTGATCTGATTGACCAGTGCATAAATGTGTTAGTGCACTGAGTGCATATAAGAATTTCTTCAGACTCTCGGCACTGTCTCTTCTCCCTGTCCCTCTCACTCTTCTCTAGCGTTCCACTTTATCGTCCAACTGCTGGTAGTCCTTGTCTTCGATCAGTCGGCGTCTAAGCCGCTTGCCGCCAGCTGCTACTCGAGGCCTGCCACCAGATCTTTGCCGTCGCATAATCCTCGTCCAACGGTTGTGTGACCTGCTCCTTAAACTCAAGGTAAACCATCTGGGATTCAATTCATGCTCGAAAAAACATGTTATCACTCTGAAATCATATGGGATTCAATACTTGCTGGTTGTCATTCGATTAATTTTTTTTTATAATGTATTTTCGCTTTCTGGTTTTCTGATTCAATACTTTCTGGTTCTGCTCAGAAAAAACTTGTGGTCGATGACTGGAAGATGGTTGGGAAGTCTTGACAGTACCGATGGTTTCTTTTTTATTCTGATATGTAGTTGTTTGGTGTTGTTTTTCCTTTGTTTTTCTGCCATGATAGGTTTGGATTGATGTTGTTCTTGAATATATATATATATATATATATGGATTTGAGACACACCTCATAGTCAAGGGGGCATCAGTTTAATGACTCACCTCATATCAGATTTGAACTTCCGTTACGCTTCTGACTTGTGTTATTCTGAGTGGCTCGCTCTCTATCTAACTTTCTACTTCTCATTTCTAAGTTTAATGGCTCCCAGCCTCCCACCTCAGATTTCAACTTCCCTTAATTTATCATGTGGCTAACTCTTTCTAATTTATTAAACTAGTATCTCATCTTACCAATTTGTTTCATATGGAACACCCCTAATTTCAAACGTCCATATGCTACCCCACACTCCTAAAAAGCTATTCTGTACTTGTCACCAGTGGACTCAAAATTGAAAGGTGAAAACTGAAAATTGATGGCTAGGGTGATTCCTCCTTCTTTACCTTATGGCTAATGTTTCTTCTTCTTCTTCTTCTTCTTCTTCTTCTTCTTCTTCTTTTTTGAGATGCTCAGCCAATGATTTACCCACCGTAAGGTTGACAAAACTATGAATTTTGTGGATGAAAGTGTTACCCACCCCCCATGGTTGACAAAACCTATGAATTTTGTGGATGAAAGTGTTACCCCCCAAACACGGGCGCAGATGGAGTCTCGTTTTTAGTCCTTTTTAGTTTTAAGCCGTTAAGTAAATTTCGAATATATTTAGATTTACTTATTAGAGTATAATTATTTGAAGATGCACCATTTATAAAATTTAAATTAAGAGATAACAAAAATCACAAAAATTTTCTTATATTGAACTAGACAAGAATCCTGTCATGTGTTATAATTTTGGCTTATAAATTAATACTAAACATTAGTTTTAATAAAAAAAATATAAAAAAATAAGCAACATAAATAGATAAACATAAAATGTATAATTATCCATTTAAAATTAACTCCCCTCACCTATCAATCAAAAAATTAAATTTAACCTCTTTTAACCTAATTTTAATAAACCTCGCATAATCTAACTTTAGTTGCACCAAACACACCTTAAATTAATCTCATCACCTCTTAATTTTTCTTCATGAATCTCTTCTCTCCAATACACTCTTCCTATGTCCCCAATCCATTCCCCTCTCTCAATCTCTCTATAGTTTTCCGTAATATTCGCACCTTTATCAATATCCCTAGTTAGAATTATTGCTTGCGAGATTGACCTGTCACAAATCTAAGCGGCACTGTGTGAATCTTGTAGCTGGTTAAAGGAAAAAAAGGAAAAATTGCGTAGAGGTCCTGAACAAGGAAATAAATTTTAAAGAGATCCCGAAATAGAAAAAAAATTACTGTCAGATCCTAGTTAACAACCTTATGTGTTGTGATGGGATTGTCATTAACAACCCCTGTAGTGTTATTGGTTAACAACCTCATGTGTTATGGAATTGCCATTAATAACTTTTTGGGCGTCATTGACAACTCTATGGGACTTGATAGTAATTTTTTTCAATCTCGAGACCTCTTTAACGTAAACTCCCTTATTCGAAACCTCAACACAATTTTTCCAAAAAAAAAAAATCTTGTCGAGAAGTGGAATTGACCCCTTCTAGTTTTTCATAAATTTTGTACCTACTCATTTGAGTTTACCAAATATGAGTTTGCGATTCACTACTCTCAATCTCAAATTGAACACTTGTGGCAATGGATTAATTCCTATTATATGAGATTACTAACTTTGGATTTTATTTTATCAAGTTCATGTTTAAAAATAACAACTCCTACAAGTATTATCTAAAAATTGGTAAAACCATGTAAGCTATTGCCTATTTCTCATTTGAGTTTGCCAAGTGGGGGTTTGAAATTCACAACTCTTGATTTGTGAGACTATAAAATATGTACGGATTAATTCCTACATTTGATATGAGATTACCAACTTTAGATTTGATTTTACCAAGTTTAGGTTTAAAAATAACAACCCCACAAGTGTTATCTAAAAATTAGTAATGTCAACCCGATAAGCAATTGCCTGATTCTTATTTGAGTTTACCAAGCGTGGGTTTGAAAATCGACCACCAAAGCTTTGGCGTTGGTAGGGCTATGTTGTCGGCAGTTGACCTTTGGTGTTCACCGGCCGGCAGTGGGCAATTGCTAGTGAGAGTTATAAAATATACTTCTCTAACTTTGGTAGCTAAACACTGATTGATCCTAGTAATCATCTGATTTGACATGTTTTATGAATAGTGATTGGGTTAGCAGCCTTCTCTATATAATTCCACATTTTTTATGGGTCCCATCTATTTATTATTTGTATGTTCACACTCTTTAATTTAAGGTAAGAATTTCAAATATGGTATCAATGAGATTTCATTTCCCCCGTAGCCTTCTAACTTTTGATATTTCAATGTTTATATACATGGTTGCTGATTGGATTAAAATATATTAAATTTATTATTTTTTTTCAATTTACTAATTATTAATTAATTTAACATTTTAGTTCACAACTTACACTATAATGAATCAAATTCAAATCCTTGACATATTTTTTTAATATAAAAAAGTCATTTTTACAATTTAAAATCACCTAAATGACTAAACCATTCTTCTATCATCAATCTTTATACAAGCTCTCCATGGTTTCGCCAGAATCTCTCCCTCTCTCCCTCCATCAGTGTTGAGCTCCGTCAACATTGCCATTGAGCTCTCTGTAAACACTGTCGCCCTCTACTGGCATCCTTCGAAGTTCATAAGCTACTTACCAAACCAAACTGGTTGATTCATCTACCTTGGCCAGTTTTTTCTTTCCTTCACTCTTTCGCTCTTGAATGATCTATCTCATTCATTGGATGAAATGCTTACTTTTTCCTTCAATAGATGACACTAGGAGATATTTGCATGGGTTTTTAATGACGAGGGTTCACAAGCTACTTATCAAACTAAATTGGGCGACTGCTCTACCTTTGTTAGATTTTTTTCTCATCCTTGTCTCACTCTCAAATGATCTCTCTCATTCTTTGGAGTGAATGCTTAATTTTTTCTTCAACATAACTGAGTCATTTGTAGTCAGTTTTTTTTGTTCCTTCTCTTCTCAAATGTTTCTCTTATTCCATGGACTGAATGCTTCATTTTTTTCAATAAAGTCCATAAGGAGATATTTGCGTGGGTTTTTTTTATGAAGAAGCATATAAAGGTACTTATCTTTTTGTCCATTTGTGTGTATCTATGATTGATAAAGCATCATGAGAATAGAAACCACAAATATATGATTTGTTTGTCTATTTTTATATAATTTTTCATCTACATTAATCTATTTATGAATCATTGGACATGAGCTCTAACATATTCGATTCAAACTACAGGAAAATGGCTTCTTTACATTGTCATAAGTCTGACAATATGCTTTTGACAAGGTTTTTAGGATAGAAGCGTAGCTTAAGTGGATAACCGGTTGGAGAACATCGTTTTTCACATATTTTAGAACTATTTTTTATTTAATTATTTTGGTTGATAGGCCCTTAAATCTCGGCCAAATTATAATAGTTTTAATTTGATTTATTCTTTATTATTATAGGAAGATTTACTTTGACATATGAGGATATTTTTAATTTAATCTATTCTCAATGATTTTTTAGAAGATTCTTTGGGATATAGTTGCCTTGCCACCAAACCCAATTTCACCAATATGTGTCCTAGGTTGAGGAGGTAAACATCTCATAATCTAATATTGTGTAATTTATGTTTATGTGTGCATCCGTACAATTATCAAATATAGTAATTATCTAATGGTAGTAATTGAAAAATAATTGATCCTAACAATTCCCTTATGTAGCACAATTAACTTAGTTGATTGGTCCATGTCAACTCATGTCTAATGGCCATCTTCATCATTAACATTATTAAATGGGTCATCAGTAAGTTTTCATTTTCCTAAATATTTGCTAGAGGTTTGAATTTCAAATTTTCAATTTTCAAATATCAATAAAAACTTATCATAAGCAAATATTTTAAATAAAATTTATTTTAAAATTTATTTAACTTTTTCCAACCACGACTTCCAACACTAATCATAATGAGTTTTTCTATTCAATTCCCATTTCTTTCCTCCCTCTATTATACAAATTCCATTTCAAATTTAATCCTTCCAATCCCTTTTTAATATAAAAAAAATTCTGTCAATATAAAATCACCTAAAACTTCATGAACCCTTACCATTGCTCCAACTCCAACTTAACTCAATATTGTTAAGTGGTTGACAAAATTGTAATAATCAATTATAAAAAAATATTTTTAAGTGGTAATAGTAATTATGAAAATTTATTGTTAGGCTCTCCCCTTTTTTTGGTTTTGGGGGGGGGTGATTGGGGTTGATATTATTGGAACTTGAGAATTTATGATATTAAGTGTTATAATTGAAATAACAAACATTATACAAATAAATTCTCTTTTATATTATACCATTTGCTTTTGACATATTTTTATATGATTAAATAACATTTTAAAATTAAAATTGTATAAGTTATATATATTTATATATTTACCGATGATATTGTAAATGTTTGATAATTATTTAATTTCATTTTTAAATTAAAAGTGCAAGCTTTGTAGGAAGTAATATTTATGACAAATAATATTAATAGGAGGATGGAGAATTTATTCCCTATTACAATGGGCATGCTTAATCAAATAAATTTAAGTGGTTGAGGAACTTTTGATAAAAATTTGTAAAAAGTATATTTTTAATAGAGGTGTTGTTTTACTAATTCTAGAAACGAATTTCTATGCCCTCCTTTGTTTTTTGGGAGAGGAAAGATTTGTTGTTAATAGTCTTATAATTTCTATTGGGAGAGGTGCCCACATTTAGTGTCCAGAATATAATTGGTTCTAATAAGAAAATATCTATGCTTAGCAAAAAAATAGTCTCTCAATTGAAATAATAAAAATTATACAAATAAATTTTTATTCAGGGAGAATACAATATAAATCCAATTGAAATATCAAAACTAAAACTAGCCTTATAGTTTTAATAAATTATTGATGAGGGTGACGGCCTAATTAGAAATTTTAAATATTATTAAAAGACTTGAACACCAGGAAAAATTTGTATATGTTCTAAGCTCCCCGCCCTCAATTCATTATCATAACAACAAATTAAATATCATAAATTGATTTAATCAATAAAAGGAAAAGTAAAAGTTACATGTATCTTTAACTTTCACTTAATTGGGGAATTATTTACTTACAAATTAATAATTTTTTTAAAATTACATTGTCGTATTTTGGAGAATTAGCCCTTTAAAACAGTAATAATTAGTATTCCTAAAAAATTGAAGATCTATTCATTTGTTTATGTTAATATAAATAATTGACAATATCCTAAGAACACGTAAAAAAGTGTAAATGTGAAGGGGCATTTATAAATGAAACGAAAAGAAATCTGAATGTTGGTTTATTAAAATATAAATTACTGACACTGTGTAAAAATATAAATCTAAAATTTTGATAACTCATTAATGCCTAGACAAACATTTTTTAAATTATTTTTGCATTAAAATAAACACAGATTTTGATTTCTCTGAATTTTTCAATTGTATCTTGTATATATTATTACCATAGAAAAATGGGTATTAAATTCTGAATATAAATTATAATTATTGTTAGTTTATATATAAATTTTAATTTTTCTTATTTTTCATTATGTAAAGCAAATATGAGCAAAGTAAGTTTATTTTCTGTAATAAATGAATATCAACCGGTAAAATGACGCATCACAATAAATCATATACCCATTTTTTAAACCCAGTGACCAATTCGTGTGTAAGTCTTGATTTTTTGTTTCATTCATTTACCATGCACACTCACATTTTCCAACACCTTGTGTTTCTTTTGATATTTTGCTTCTCTCCATCACCAACTAGTAGTTCAGAATTTTCTTTTCCCTTCTGATAGTGTGCACTTTGAAATTTGCTTTCCAATCCCTTATCAAGTTGAGGGGTACTGACAGCCTCAAATTAATAAATATTCCTTTATGACCTATTTTCAGTTCCTAATTTTTTTTAGGGAGAATTTAAAAAAAAAACATTGTAAATAGGGAAAAGACAATTCAGTACAGTGAAATCAGAAAATCCCAAATCAGTATGTTTTGTACTTTTTTTGGGTAATTACGAAAATGCCACTGAATTTTTCACAACACTAGTTTCGTAATTCACAACATTATGTATTACGTATTTACAACTCAGTGTCTCAGTGTAAATATGTAGTACCTGGTGTTGTTAATTTGGATACCTGTGTTGTGAATTACGAAACTGATGTTGTGAAAAATTCAGTGGTATTTTTGTAATTACCAAAAAAAAGTACAAAACAGACTGATTTGAGATTTTTAGATTTCGCTGTACTGAATTGTCTTTTTCCTATTTCACTTGTCATTTTTTGGAATTTTCCCTTTTTTTATTCATGTGAAAGAATATTTATCCATTATCATTCATCCAATAATAACACTCTATTAATTTAAATCCTCATTGATTTTCAGGCAAAAAAACCTGACGTAGTGATGTAAAATTACATTGATAGAACTTGTGGGTTATTATTGTAAATAGTTAAAAGACTCATTTTTAAGGCATGATATATTCAAGTGTCGAGATCTTTATGGGGAAAAAAAAAAGCTTAAACAAATGGGATATGCACTCTAAAAAGGATGCTATAAAAATGACAAATATTAAAATTAAAATTCTTAAACAATAGATTTTTAAATAAAACGGCTAATACCAATGGGATCTCAATATTTTATCCATTGTTATCCTTCCCACTAATATCACGGTATCTCAATATTTTACCTTATTTCTCTATCATAACTTTTTTTGGGAATATATATAAAAAAAATTATCCATAATTGATGAAAATTTAAAAAAAAATAGCATAGCAATTTTTTCATATCGGTATGTGTGTGTTTTATTTAGAGTCCATAACATATGTTTTGTATAAGGATTTTTAATTAGTTGGGCGTGTATCAAAATTAAACGGACAATATATTAAGAAAAAATATTAAAAAATTAGGATAAATAATTAATATGGACAATAATTTGATGCAAAACCCATATATTTTATCCTATATGTGAAACCCATATAAGAATAGTGGAAATGTAATAAATGGAAAACCTAGGGAAAATCTTAGAAAAATTGTAAAATTGTAATTTTTATTTTAGGATTTTATTAAAATTAGCAAACAATTATTTTTGATAAATTTATTTATTATATAATTATTAAAATAAAAAGATTTATTCATAATATGATTTACAATATTAAGGATAGAATTATAAAGAAAAATGAATAAAGTGTATATATATAAATATAAGATTAAAAAAATAAAATAAAAAAAGGGGAACATGGCTTGTTTTTTTGTCATCATATATATAAATTCATAAGAACGTTACCCACCCTATCCCTCCCCACCCTGTCCCCTCCTTATCCCTTAAACACAGCCATTTTGGCTGAAAAATGGGGAGGTTTTCCCTTTTTTTTTTAACCAATTTAACGGCTAAAAGTATTTTTTTCAGTGCCACCCAATATCATAAAAATATTTTTTTAGTATCACCCAATATCTGAAAAATTGCATAAAATATTTTTCAGATACTCGGTGCTACTGGAAAAATATTTTATGCAATTTTTCAGATATTGGGTGCTACTGAAAAAATATTTTTATGATATTGGGTGACACTGAAAAAATACTTTTAAGTATTAAATGAGTTAAAAAAAGGGGGAAACCTCCCCATTTTTCAGCCAAAACGGCTGTGTTTAAGGGACAGGGAGGGGATCCGTTCTCATAAATTCATAGCACCCAATTCACAGCCATAGTAGCATGCCCAGTGAGATCGTGATTCCAGTGGCACTAACAGTGATAATTTTTGGACTTAGAGTTCTACTTTAAGGATAAATAAAGTACTCAAAATATTTTCTTCTCACAAAACTTTCTTCATGAAAGTTATTATATGTATTTTCTCTTCCTAAATATAGTAATTTTATCCAGATTAGAGATATTTTGAAGTTAAGGTTTTGGATAAGTTTTGAGTTTTATCAATAGATGTCTATAGTATTTAAGAGGAATGTTAATGACTAGTTTTAATCAGTTTAGTTTTTACTAGTTTTAATTGGTTTAGTTTTTATATTTGGTTTTTGTATGATTTTGTATTATTTTTTAATAAAAAAATATCATAAACAGTTTCATACATGATATTTCTATCTATTAATTTTGGGTCAAATAGTTTACTTGAGTTATTGGGGCTATTTGTGAATTTTTAATTGGTTTAAATTGCGGAACAAAGTGAAGATTTATAATTTAACAATTTTATACTTGAAGTCATAAATCTTAAATTAGGAATTTTGTCCAATTGAATGAAATTGATCATATCTGATGTCTTAAATAAGTTGTTTGTGTTAGGAAAAATATATGAATGAATGTTAAAATGTTTAATTGGGGCTTTTAGTATGAAAGTATAATTTTTAGTTAATTAGTTATTAAATTAAGTTAATTAAGTTGATTGTTTTATGACGTGACACGATATTTACATGGTTTTCTTGAGTGTTTTCTAACTAAATTGCATACTTTTACCCTCATTTTGCATTGTACTTACAGCTTTTTGGATTATATGGTTCACGCATTGCATTATACTGATTTAAGGGTAAAAATAGAGTTATTTTCTCTCCTTTATTTGATTCCTTCACTTGCCTTAGCAAAGCCTTTGTGTGATGATTTTTCAGGCAATCAAAGGAGAAGATAGAGCCTAGGTGGAATGAAGACAGAGACACCGGAGCTTGAAGGCCAAAGCACAAGAGAATAGTGTTCTGGAGCTTGAGGTCATGACATGGAACTCTGAAGTTGCGACCTGGAGACCGTTAATGAAGCTGTGTATTTTGGAAGTAGAGTCAAGCCTGGGATATTCTTTTGTGAAGTCAGGTCGCGACTTGGCACTCTGAGGCCGCGACCTGAGATCGTGATCTGCAAGTTACGTTTTGAAGTAGGGATCCTGATTAAGCCTATAAAAGGGGGATTATCCATCAATCAAACACAGATTGGGCTCGTGAGATTTTAGAGTACAACAACCAAAAACCCTAATTTCCCAATTCCTCTCAATTCCATAACCCTACCTCAAACCCTAATCCTCCATTCATCAATTCCCACCATATCTATCCACCATAAACCCTCCAACCACCATATTCCTCATCAAACCTCAACAATCTCTCATGGATTCAAAGATCAACAGCGATTGCAGGAGATTTGAAGCCATGAGAGGCTAAATCCCTTAGCCTCTCGGTGATGGAAAGCAAAGCTTGAGCTCCAAGTAACAACCATGGGAGTAGTTCTTAATTTAGATTTGTTTTCTCTTCATCTCTTTGTAAATCTCATAGATCTAGGTGGTTTTATTTAGTTTGAGACTCTAGAGTTACAATTGTAATTCAAGATCTAAATTGTTTATGCATAAGGATTTATGTTTGAATTTTGGGATTATTTTTATATATAAAGTTTAAGACTTTTGTGTGTCAGTTTAATTGTCATGATTGTGATTGATTCTTCTGCTCACGCATCACCCTTGGATTGTTAATTGACAATTTGAGGATCATTCATAATCTTTTCATATGCACTTTAATGGGCTTAAACAACGATTTAATTGATGATTAATTAACCTTGGGTTCAAGGAAAGTTTTCATTAAACCATTAGACCCAAGCGATTGCTTGGGGTTTTTAATTAAACTTAGAGATTTAAAACTCCCATAATCTTTTTGAGCAAGGATAGCCGAGTTTACATCATCGAGAGACTGTTCTATTATACTATCTTTTCATCCAAACCATCTTTCAAAACCTAAAAAACCGAAAAGATTTAGTTTTTCTGCCTTTATTTATTTGCACCAAAAACCCCAATTTTACTGAATTCGCTTTATTTCTTTTGAAAATTAGTTTCTAGGATTTCTAATTAGCGCTCCATGAGAAGAACGATGGTTGCCCCTATACTACATTATTGGTGCAATCATTCTGACAAACCGGATAGGTGACAAATCTCGGTCCAATCAGTCATTAAATTTTAATTGAAATTTTAAAATGTTATAAATTTTGAAT
>JBAGKO010203286.1:0-13803 GCA_037177275.1 Acacia concinna
GAACTCGCCCTCATGGAGCGCTAGTTCAACAATTCAGGGTATCTCTCCTCACCATTTTAACGAACTTATCCACGTGAGATGTAATTTTAAAACTCATCTTTTAAAAGTGAGTTTACTTATAGTATATAAGTAAATATTTATAAAACTGTAACATTTTTATATTTTTTTTACTGTTTATATTATTTTAATAAAAAAGCCTCATTTTATCTCCTCTTTCTTCAGCTCTTACTGCATGTCATAAAGCGAGATAAAGGACACGAGGAGAGAACAGTCCTTCGGTCCCCTGCCAAGGACAAAGTGAACACCAACCCCTTCTTACCCTCTTCTTACGTTCTTTGTGCGTGGAGGAAAGACGGAAGGAAAACTCACACGGCCAGAATTCGGGTTTCGGAGCCATGTCTCTTAATCTTCGCCAGAAGCAAACCGGTAATTGTCATCTTGCTTTTGATTTCTTCTTTTGTGAAAGTTTAGGCAAAAAGAGCTTCAATCTCTTGCTAATAAACATATTCTATTGCCATAACTGATTAGGCCTATGCCTTCTGGAATTAATTTTGATTATTAAAATATTAAATCTCTGGAATTCTTTTTCCAAATCAAAAACTTGATCATTCCCCAGCGTATTGATATTCTCGAGCCTGATCTGTTTGTTGGTGGCACAGAATGCATAGCCCGCATGTTGAATCTGAATCAACCAATTAACGCAACGGGCACCGCAAACGAAGAGGTTTACAAGATACTGATCTACGACAAGTTCTGCCAAAACATCCTTTCCCCGTTGATCCATGTTAAGGACCTTCGCAAGTATGGCGTAACCCTTTACTTCCTCATTGACAAGGACCGAAAATCTGTCCACGACGTGCCTGCCGTCTATTTCATTCAACCTAATCAATCTAATATCCAGCGGCTCATCGCCGATGCATCCGGCTCACTCTACGATAGTTTTCACCTCAATTTCTCAACCTCCATTCCTCGCCCACTGCTCGAGGATCTTGCATCTGGGACTCTGAATTCAGATTCAACTCATCGGATATCCAAGGTGCATGATCAGTACTTGGAGTTTGTGACATTGGAAGATAATTTGTTTTCCCTGTCTCAAAAGTCCACCTATGTCCAATTGAATGACCCTTCAGCTGGAGATCGTGAAATTGAGGAGATTATAGAGAAGGTTGTTAGCGGTTTGTTTTGTGTATTGGCTACCCTTGCTGTTGTGCCAATCATAAGGTGCCCACGTGGTGGTCCTGCAGAGATGGTTGCATCAGCATTGGATCAGAGATTGCGAGACCATATGTTGGCAAAGAACAATTTGTTTACAGAGGGCAGTCATTTTGTTAGCTCCTTTCAGCGCCCAGTTTTGTGTATATTTGATAGGAATTTTGAGTTATCAGCTGCTATACAGCATGATTTTCGTTATCAACCCCTTGTTCACGATATTCTTGGATTGAAGTTGAATAGGTTGAGTGTGCAAGGAGAAAAAGGTGGGATGAGATCTTACGAGTTGGATAGTTCAGACTCATTTTGGGTTGCAAATGGATCATTAGAATTTCCTGAAGTTGCAGTGGAGATTGAGACCCAGCTTAATAAGTATAAGAAAGACGTGGATGAGGTAAATAAGAGGACTGGGGGAACTAATGGTGCAGAATTTGATGGGACAGACTTGATTGGTAACACAAAGCATTTGATGAATGCTGTGAATTCACTGCCCGAGCTGACTGAAAGAAAACAGGTTATTGATAAGCACACAAACATTGCTACTGTGTTGTTGGGGGAGATCAAGGAGAGATCACTGGATTCTTATGCAAAAAAGGAAAATGACATGATGGTTAGGGGGGGTGTTGAACGCAATGAACTACTTGCTGTGCTCAGAGAGAAGGGGACACAGATTGACAAGCTTCGCTTTGCCATCATGTATCTAATTTCTTCTGAAAGCATTAATCAGTCAGAAGTGGAAGCTGTGGAATTGGCACTGAGGGAATCTGAGGTTGATACGGCTGCATTTCAGTATGTGAAGAAGATCAAATCATTGAATGTTTCATTGGCATCCGCAAATTCTGCTAGCAGAAGTAATATTGTTGACTGGGCAGAGAAACTATATGGGCAGTCAATTAGTGCAGTGACAGCTGGTGTCAAGAATCTCTTATCTAATGATAGGCAACTAGCATTGACAAGGACAGTTGAAGCCCTGACTGAAGGGAGGCCCAGTCCCGAAATAGATTCATACCTTGCATTTGACCCTCGTGCTCCCAAGTCTGGTTCAGGAGCAGGTGGTAGCCATTTGAAAGGACCATTTAAGGAGGCAATTGTGTTCATGATTGGTGGTGGTAATTATGTTGAATATGGCAGTCTACAAGAGCTTGCGCAGCGTCAGCAGCCTGTCAAGCATGTTATATATGGAACCACAGAAATTCTCACTGGTGAGGACTTTGTAGAGCAGCTGACGATGTTGGGACAGAAGATGGGTTTGGGTAATGCTGGTTCTTCTTCAACTCAATAGTTCAGACAAGATGTTAGGCCCATTTCGGCAGGCCAAATTGTTGATGACAACACAGAGAATGAGGTAATATAGCAGCAAAGTCCATATTCATTTAACGTTCATTGTCTGAAAGGGATTCAGGATCACATGCTATACAATGCATCCTTGTTATAAAGAAATTACATTGCCACTTGCATTCTTCTTAGTTTTATGTAACAGCTGTTTATGTGTCATTGTAATTTCAGTGGTAAGTTTCACTTGTTCAGAAGCATTGTCTCAATTAAAGTTAGTCCCTGATTGGTGATATCTTATTCTTTTTTTCTTCCTTGTCCTAAACCGTATCTAAGTGGACGTACTAGACAGATTAATGAGACATTGCTCATGAAGTTATGTTTATGTGGTAATTTTTGTCAGTTCCTTTTAAATTTTCCGCCTTGTAATGTGCAATCCTGCTAGCAAGAATTATATTAGTTTGAATCTTTCATTCAAGCTGTGGCGTTTGTACTTTGTACTTGTCTTTCACTGTCATTTTTAAGATAAGCCGAATTAATTTGGAAGTCAGAGTCGGAACTGTGTTTTTCATTCTTCTTTGTCATAGAGTGTCCAAATTCTTTTGAAGTTCATGTGCTCCATTTTCTGGTTGAATCTATTCAGATCTTACAAGAGGGCTACCATAAGTGGTCTGTCAATGTAGGCGGGGTGATAAGATGCTGCTTCAGGATTTTTGATTTTTTTTGAAGTGTCCAGATTTAAAAGGATTTGAAGTTAACGGATCATCCTATCTCAAAAGTAGGTTTCCCGGTGATATCTAATATATAATAAAATATAAAATTTACTGAAAGTCTCAATATTTATTTTAGATTCTATGCAGAGCACTTTCAACACCATCTAGGTTTTTTTAAGGGAAAAACACTAAAGTGAAAAATCACGTAAAGAAATACAAGAAAATAACTAAATTGGAATATTTTTCAGCCAAAAACTAGATCTGAAAAGTTAAAATAAGATACAAAAATAATGAAATCTCAAAGAATTCCGTAGATAATTGTTGTAAGCAGTATGTCAGGTGTGATCTCCAACACCTACACAGGCTTGGAGTAGATGTCGACCACCCTTAATCTGGTGCTCAATTCTTCAAACATCACTCTGGTTTTGTTTTAGAATGGTCTTGATCAAATCTTTCAACTTTGCATTTGTGGGTTTTTATGAGAGACTGATTTTATTTGATTCAATCTGTTCTTCTGTAAAACTAGGACCAATCCTCTGTCTGACGTCATGATGTATGAAATGTTTTGCAATGCTAATAGTAGTCATTCTTTTACGTAGGACTTTTTATTGGTACTGCTAAGTCCACACCCAAATTTTTGTTAGTAGTCTTCTTAACCACAAGCCGTAGTGAATTCCCAGTTCTCGTCTGCTTTAATCACTACGCCTAACTAAAACTAATTACTCCTCCAGGATATTGAATTACCGCAGACAAATGGACAACAACTAGTGGTTGATCTCTTGTACATGATTGATCATGTCTAATTAAGATCTGTATGGACGTTCTATTTCTAGAAGTGCTTCCCTCTTAAAATAACAATCCTTTGTGTTAGCTGCTGATATTTCAATGTTTTGTTAGCTATCTGACTATCTCTACATGTTCTTCGTGTGTTTATTTATGAATTGACATCATGCTTATAGGAAAAGAAATGTTGGGTCATGTTTGAGTAAAGATTGATCGCTTTTTCCTACTAGTTTTTGGTGCATTCTAATGTCTGTTGGGTTATTGTTTGTTTTGTGACCCATTTTCTGGTTCATGAGAATCTCAATGGGTAATTCTAGTGTATACTTCCTTTGAGAAACAATCATGTCTTCTCTAGATTTTGCTACCTCCATCTCTATGACGTATTCAAAGCTTCATACTTAAATTCAGTCACAAGGTCCTTCTTCCACCTTTCTAGCTTATCCAGGTAATTTCTTGTAATGACTACATCATCTGCATAAAAAATTTAGATGGCTACTTTACTAGAGACAATTTTAGTGGACAATGTGTGATCTATCTAGCATTGATGGTTACACATTCCCTTCAACGACCTTATCCTTCAAATGAAGCATGGGGTGTTACTTTAAGCCATATAATGACTTTGTACGACCAATACACCTTATTATGATTTTTCTTGATTCTAATTTTGGAGAAATGTCCATGTATATTTACTCTTACGAATCTCCATTTAATAAGGTCTTTTATCATATCTATTTATGACTTTGATAGATGGAAATAGATATGGAAATAAAAAACACGTTTGGTATGAGTATGGAAATCACATAAATTTTAATCCAAATATATATTTTTAAATGATAAGTACTAAAATACCCTCTTGAAAAAAAAAACACCTCTACCAAAAATCCTTCCTCATCATTGAGAGATGCCCTCTAACTAGTGACCACCGACTCTCCACCGCCTCCTTCCACCAGCCACCGGAATAAAAACCAAATCTAGAATTGGCTTGGTGCGATCTCTTCCCTTCATTTTTCATTTCAGTCGTGCCCCTTACTCCTCACCACTGAACCCCAACTCCACCGTCCTCATTATTGAGTTTCCATTAGTCTCCCTATGTTTCTAGCAAAGTCCAAGCTCTCTTTTCATTTTTCAAGCATTCTAAGGTTTGTGTCTCCTCTCTTCTCCCATTATCATCAAGATTTGAAGGCTTTGTTGTACCAACAACAAAGTCAGAGTGTTTGAAAGTTAAATTGGAGACCCATATTATCATTTCATTAGAGGAAATTGCAACCATTGTTGAGAGAGGCTGTCGCCAAGGGTGGCCGTCGTCTAAATGAGTGTTGTCACAACATAGGTATGATAAATCTGGAGGAGAATGATACATGGGAGAAGCACTGTCAGTGGTAGGCGAGAAGATCATTGACGGTGGAGGAAGAAGGTTGCAAGTGGTGGGTGTGAAGATTGTCGGTGGTAGCAAGACAGGCAGAGGATGACGGCTGCAAGGGGGTTGAATAGAGGGAGAGAAGAAGAGGGAAATGGGGAGGTGTAATTGCAAAACTGAGGTTTTTGGATGGAAGCCATTTTTATGAGTTTTGGTGGATATGGAAATGGAATTTTGACAAATTCCATGCTACCAAACATATGCACAGCATGGAATTGAATTCCATGTGCATATCCATGGCCCCAATTTCTACATACCAAACGGACCTTATTTAGATTAAAGACAATAATCAATAATCCAAGGCAAAAGTTTATGGTGAGTCAATGCCATTTAATTGGGTAAATTCTTTGGCAATTTATCACACTTCACGCCGGTTGATACGGCAGTAAGAGTTGTATTTGGCAATGAATATCTCCTTGCAACCTACTGTTGTTTATTCCTTTGGTAACTAGTTGATATGCATTGCATCTATGCTAGCTTTCTATCATGTCATTGCATCCCTGGATAGTATTTCATCTAAAATACTAGATGAAATACTTTTAATAAAGGCTTTTGCGCCAAGAGACAATATGCTATGGCTGCATAATTACTTGGTGTTTGGCACATGATCTAATTGTTTTTGGGTTAAGGGGCATTTTTGCCTCGGCAATTTTCGTGGAGGAGCTATAGGTACCCGAAAGTTTTCTTTCGAGCAATTTTGCCATTGCTCAAAAGTACCAAATCATAGCAATGTCTCCCTTTTTAATAGATCTAGATGTTAATTGACCAGTTTTTGCTGTGTTGGGTCTCCCACATGGGATATTATGCTGAGTTGGATCTGCCACATATTACCCCACAACATCATCATTCTCACCAAAAAAAAAAAAAAACAGAATTGTTTCCCCTTTCTCATCCATCTCTACAATCATGAACTCCAGCAACCCATCTCCGCTATCACCCTCAATCTCCAGTTGGTCTCTTCACTCATCAATATTTTGGATTTCTCTCTCTCCAAGATTCATCTTTTTTTGCACTAATGTAATTTCCTCCCTCACCCCCAAATCTGAAGAACTCTTATCCTTTCTCTAAATTTTAGAGTTGAGTTTTGCAGAAAATTTCCCTTTCTTTTTCAATCGTCTCTTACCACTTTATTTGTTGAGGATGCTTACTTTTTTTTGCCTTTTGTTGATCTGGCTTTGTTGAATTGTTAAGCGTTAGTTTTTCTTTTAAATTGAGGTTTTTTTCCAAGATTGGTTATTAGCGTTGAGGTTTGAACTTTTGAATCCTAGTTTGGAGGTCTCATATGAGTATCGCACTTGAGGAGATGGGAGTGCCATTAGTGGGAGGAAGAAAGAAGGTTGATTGTTGCTGAATCACCTAGGCTTAACATTGCTTTTCGTCTCCTTTATCTGTGTTTGATTATCCAAATCTGGACAATTTTTGTCTTCCTTAACTTTGTTTTTCATCGCTTTGCGTCTTCTTATTATGGGTTTTCATATTTATATTTTCATCCTTGTCTTAATTTTAATTTTTACTCTATGGTCACCTTCAGATCAATTTCTCAGCCATGGCACTTGCGAAATAATAGATGAAGGTTGATTCTTCCCGCTATTATGTAAATCCTAGTCTGATATTGTTGATTGTGTAAAAATATCATATTGGGTTAACATGGGGTTGACGTTGTTGATAGTCTCTTCGCCCTTTAATTTGGGCAGATTTTTGGTGTTTACTGGAAGTGTTTTAGTCTGTGGTGGCTTCTGATGGTGTGTTCATGATGGTTTACATTTGACGTGTAGTTTGACCTGGACTCCAATGTGGGAGAAAATCCTATATGGAAGACGATAGTTAGGGCTCCGTCTATTGAGGGCGACATTGCTGCAATTTTAGTAACTTCAGGATGCCCATAGCTCTTCTGCTAAAATTTACAAGGCAAAAATGCTCTTTGATCCATTGTTTTTCTCAAATGCACTTGGTATATGCCCAAATCGACTTCATTCTCTCTCGGTTCAAGATTTGAGATTGAAGGAGATGATTTGCCCTTTCGGGTAATGGACACTGGTTTTCAAGGCATTGGTGTCCACCTCTTGTTAATGGCTGGATAGTTTGTAACACTTGGTCAACAATGTTATATTTTTCCCCAAGCGTTTCTATTGTTGGGAATTCAGTGCTTCCATATCATCTTGATGCATTTGCCTGTTTTTTTTTTTTTTTTTTTGCTAAGCACCTTGTGTTTTCTGATTGGAGGCAGTCCTATTTGAGGCATTATTGGACACTAAATATATGCACCTCTCCTGACCAAGATCCAAACTTTGCTACGTTTTGAGGCACTAATGTATTTGCTTTTTAGTATGCAATTCTTTTGATTGAAACTTAGTTCTACTTGTTAAGTAACTAGGCGGCATTATTTCTAAAAGGGGCCAACCTAAACAGCGTAGCTCTATATAACCCTTCCTTCATTTTGAGGGCTGCAGCCTTATGGAGCTCCTGGGAATTTCTCCGTTGTTTTTACTTTTATTTTTTTGCCAACGAAATTTCTCCTTTCACAGGACTGGGTTGATGATTATCAAGTTCACTTTCTAGGACTTATCAAAACATGTTTTTATTGATAAACGTGAAGCGAAAGGGAAAAAGAGAGAATTTCAATTTTAATGTTATATTCAAATGCGACTTTTTATTTGCGTGAAGCATAATGAACAAGAAATTGTTAAATTTAATCATTTCCGTTGTTTTCTTGCCTCACTTTTACCCCAACAAAGTCTTGAAATCCTATGACTATCTCTATATCCTGGCATCTGGGGAGGTAATCTCATACTCATCTTTTGCTTGCAGAGATGAGTTATCAAATTTGCCTTAGCATCAAATATCCTTCTTATACAAATTTTAAAAAATAATTCACAATCAAATTTGTCAAAGTTTATAGATAAAAAATATTAAATCATTCTCAAGCAATTAAGATATGATAATTTGGTTTAAAGAAGGAAGAATCAGGATGAGAGTTTTTCCTCTTTAGAGCTGAAGGTATCAAGGTGGGAGTGTCAGACTTACAGATTTTGTAATATGTATATGTATGTATGTGTATCTATATATACATACACACTCTCTCCGTTCATATTTATAAGACCCTTTTAGAAAATTTTAAAAAAACTTAAGAAAGTTAATTACATTATTTTAGCATATTAAAGTTTGTCGTTTTTCTGAAAATTGTATTTGACTTATGAACTACTATGTAATGTAATAAAATATAACATATGATATCATTAAGTAATGTAATTAATTTTCTTAAAATATTTTTAAGATTCTTTAAAACGGTCTTATAAATAAGAACAGAGAGAATATGTGTGTATATTTGTGCAGGCCACATCCCACACGAACCCGTGGGTCAGACTTTTTGCAGATGGGGATTTTGCTAGCCCCGTATTATTGACTCTAGCCTGCACCCTAGCCTTCCTTGTGATCAAAAGGTCCACAGCTTACTACGTAAAAGTGAGCATGAAGTTTGATATGCAATGTCCTTTCTTCTAATGGAAATACTAATCGTGGATAATTGAGGGCGTTGCACAAATGCACAAGAAGAACAAGAAACGCACAGGGACAATTCCATCATATTTGCACTCGTTAAACCATGTGTGGGTCTAAAGTGAATAATATCAAGATCGAATTGTTGGCATGTTTTAGCACCAACCACAATATAAATGAAAAAATTGAAAAACATATGAATATATGATAAATTTAATCACTCAACTATTATTCAATGACATGTGATAAATAGTTATAAGTGGTCTACAATAAGGATTAAGAGAGAGAGCCACCTGCTTTTTTATCTTTTCAGTCTTATTTATAAGTAATTTTCTCTCTCTCATAGATTTGGTCCTATAATCAACAATTTTGATCTTTGTAAAAATTTAATGCACTTTTTCTATTTTTATTTTTTTATCGTCATTTAATTGCTTGTTTCTCTCCTATCTATTTCCTACTCATTCTCTCCCATTTTTCCTCATTTTCTTTCCCACTGGACCTTCATAAGTAAGGATATGTTAAGAAAAAAATTTATATCTCTTAATATTTATTTTTTTAACTAATTTTGACCACCAGTTCATTTTGCGCAATTTAAATAATTGTTGCTAAAAAAAGGTTAAAGAGAGTATTATAAGTCTTGTTTGACAAAATCTCTCATCAATAAATGAAAGTTAAGACATTTAATGTCTTAATTTAATTGGCTTTTCCAAGTTATTCCTTATTAATGAGTATTAAAAAAAGATTATATACATTTTTTCTCCCCTGCATTTCAATAGAGAAATAGGTGCCTCTACTAACTCCTCTTCCCACTTCCTCTACACTTAATTTCTCTCCCATTTCTTAAAGTAAACTTATATTTGGGAGTAAAAATTTTTGGCACTCTAAACTTGTAAGGATCAGACTAGTATATACTTATGAACTGAAAAATTGGAGGGAGTAATATATTCATTCATCCTCGCTAAACGACAAAATTAAGATATTTGAGGAAGGGCAAAACTTTAGAAGTTTTTTTAGAATAATCATGTTGGGTGTTTTAGTTAGGTTTCACCTCTGGTCTTTAATATAATATTTATTTAATTAATTTGGATAAATTAAGAAAATTAGTTGAATTAATTATTTGTTAAATGTATATGTTGGTGATATAAAAAAATTATGTGCCTAATTCCATAAAACACCCTTTTAGATCATCTGCATCAAAACTATCTTCTTCTTTTTTTGATACATAATTGAGGACAAAGCTTCAGTCTACACTATTTATCATATTAGTATATGACATTCAATCTTCTTCTAATCGCTTCAGAAGATTATCAAAAGGAGAAGCAAAAGGGTGATATCCAGGCACGACACTGAGAGCGTGTTTTGCAAGCATGTCAGCCGCCATGTTAAGCCGTCGAGGAATATGATAAATTCTTACTTCCCAATCACTAGCTAGCAAAGATTTCACCTCATTAATAAGCTCTGCATCCAGTACAATTAACTGTGCAAAAGTAAACATTATAAAATTTTTTTGGAGTAATAATAGCAACACCTTTAACATCCACCAATCTTCTAACTTTAGTATTTTCATATATTTTTAAAAAGGTTAAGGTGCAAATTTAGTAATAAATTATTTTCTTGGGGGTATCCAATGCAACTATTTTTCATAAGAGCATTTACAAGAAAAATATAGGCATTTGCAAAACAAATAAATGAATTAAAAAGAATTCAAGGATTTACAAAATTTTAGCCATTCACATGTTTGCCATGTGAACATTTTTTTATTGCATCCTTTTGATGAAAATAAAATTAAGTTTTGTCAATTAAAAACAAATATGTAAATGTACAAAAATTTTTAATTAACTTCCTAGATTATTTTACATCCTCTTATTTATAATGCAAACACTCATAATTACCTTGTAAATGGTCCTATGGAAAGAATAAAGTAAAGATATTAATGTAAATACTCTTATCTTAATACTCATATTTGCCTTGTAAACGCTCTTACAAAAAATAATTGTGTTGGATGCCCTTAGAAAAATAGTTCATTACTAAATTTACACCTTAAATATTCTTTCTATTTTCTTCTATATCACATTTCTTCTCTATTATTTAAGTGTTGACTAAATGAGAACAATATTAACTAAAAAAGTAATGGTATTGATTAAAGGTGTAAATAAATTGACTAAATGTGTAAACATATTGATTAAATGAGTAATAATATTAATTGAAAGCCTAAATATATTTGACTAAAGGCATAAGGATATTAACTAGATGACTAATGGAAGTAACTACAAAGCATAATGATATTGACAAGTTGAGTATAATAATTAGCAATATGGGTAGAAATTGATAAAGAATTTTGGATTGTGATCGATTGAGTATTGGGATTAATGAAATGAATAGTGATGTTGATGAAATCATAATGGTTTTTGACAAAATTAATAAGCACTGAAAAAATATGTAAAATGATTAACAAATAGTTTTTGGTTGTGATAGATTTAGTAATGTGATTGAATAAAAAAGTTAATGATTTTGACAAAATCTGTAATTGTTTTGAAAAAAAAAAGTAAATATTGACAATATGTGTAAAATGATTAACAAAAATTTTTAGGTTATGACTAATAAAGTGATGAGATTAACACAATGAAGAGTGATGTTAGCGAAATTTGTAATGGTTTTTACAAAATCAATGAGTATTGACAAAATATGTAAAAAGATAGACAAAGGTTTTTGTTGTGACTATTTGAGTAATGATATTGATTAAACTAGTAATAATTTTGCCAAAATCTATAATAATTTTGACAAAATCAATGAATACTGACAATATGTGTAATGAGGGCTTTTTGGTCTTTTCTCCCAATCTGTTCTTTCAATTTCTTAATTGGCCTTTTGGGTTTTAAAATTTAAATGGATTTTTTCCTAAAAGAAATGCTTCTTTAAATTAGATCAATAAAAAAAGAAAAAAAAAGAGACAAAACTAAATAATAATTAAAACGAGCTAAATGCTCGTCTCAAATAACTTCTTGGTGTTAATTTCTATATTCCCTTGAAAAACAAATACTTTTCTTTCGTCCACCGATTTTGATTCCTTTGTTCAGTAATGGAAGAAGATATCAGATTGCATCAAATCAAACACATATTGGATTCCTTTTCCTTTACATATTCCATTCCCATTTTCTCTCATCACTCTCATCATACTAAATATGGCAACACTTTTGTTAAATTTTCCATACAGGTTGGTCATCTACGATATTGAAAAAATTACAACTTTCACATCTTTCAGCGGTTTTATTTACATAATCTTTTTTAAGAAAATCAATTACAAATTATTAAAGCTGGATTACCTCAATTTTTAAATCAGTTTCCTGTAATTTTCCGTTTAAATTAAGAACTTGTAGTTTAATCCATTATAGACACTATCATGAAGTATACAAATCATTATTTTTTTAAAAAGTAGACACACACACACACACACGAAATTATATTAATTCCGTTTAATGTGGATTCAACAACTATGCATTTTTATAAATAAAATTTTATAAAGTTCAAGACCTTAATAGTTCAATTGACACTAAGCACATCTTTTAAAACTCTTTTGAGAGCCGAGGAGAGAGTTCAAAGCTTTTATAGACAATTTAACTGAGTGTGTAAGTTATGACTAAAAATATTTGTTTTTAGTAAAGGCTGTAAATTAAAATTATTGGATCAAACATTAAAGCCCCATTTAATCAAAATAAATTATGGGACTTGGGGCATAATTGAAGTGAATGATAAGGACATGAGGATTAATATTTTTTAAGAAAAAAGAACAATATTATCATTTAGAAATTAGAATCAACAAATTGTGTGCATTAAGTTTCATAGTTAGATATCTTAATTATAAAATACAGACATGGATTTGTCACAAATTAAAGACCATTAATTATTCATTCAAACAATAATCAACAATAAAAAAATTATTAATTATTAATAATTTTAATTATTAAATATTAAAAGCCTACGATGCTTACTTTGCATCTAGTGCAAAATATTCCAATTACAGCCAAAAAAAAAATTATGTGTGTGTGTGTTCAACTGTTCACTGTTGTTTCAAAAATAGTCTGTTTAAATTTTAGATCGATGAAAAATAGTGAGGGGTCACCCATAACAAAATTTGATGGAAAAACTGAAATAAAGCGCTCGAAGAAAATAGTATTATTGTTGATTAAATCAGTGAGTACAGTGGGTGTAAATCTTTGACTCATAGTCTAAGTGGATCAGTTTACTGAAAAAGTAGGGAAAATACAAGAAATTTAAAGAGGACAAGTGGGAGCTGGAATTCGATGGTTTCTTAAGATACATTAGATAGTCTTTTAGGTCCTAATTAACATTTTTTAATTACAGAACTTGAATAAAATACTAATCTCAAACTGAATCAAAAAGAGCCTACACTCCATTGAAGCCATTTCTAAGTTATTTATGATCCTTATTATTGTTGTGCTCTTCAGGTGCTATCAGGAGTTCTCCCTTATGTGACTGGAGAACTACTTGTCATTAGTGAGTCATTGGCTTTCCTAATGAATTTGATAGAGTGGAGGTCAAAGGTATACTTGTGTAGTTGTGTATTGTATCTGTAAATTATATACATAAGTTTATAAGTTAAATAAAAAAATTTTTAAAAAATCACAAATTTAAATGCTTTTAAGTAACACTACAAAAAAACTTAGTATTTTCGATGGAATTTCCCATGCAATGAAGTGTGTGGGAAAATTCTCATGGATTTGGGACAAAATGTCGTCGGTAATATTAATGATGGAATTTTTGACAGAATTCCATGGGAAATTACCCGTGGACTTTATTCCGTTGGAAAGTCCATCGGAATGTGTTAATTTCTGACAGAATGAGCCCGTGGGTAATTTCCCATAGAATTCCGTTGGAAATTCTGAACCCTTTTTT
>JBAGKO010203296.1:0-13802 GCA_037177275.1 Acacia concinna
ACTTCCTAGATCTAGGGAATTTCATAAAGATGAAGAGACTTAAGATCTAAATAGAAAATCTACTCCCCTGATAAGTTTTTAGAGCTCAAACTTTGCTTCCATTGCTGAGAGGCGAAGAGGTTTAGCCTCTCATGGCTTTAGATCTCCAGCAATCACTTTTGTTATTAAGCTCTATGAGAGATTAGGTAGAATTTGGTGGTTGTATGGTTAGGGTTTGGAATTGGGGGAAATTTGGAAAATTAGGGGAATTAGGATTTCAAGGACTGTACCGTGAAATCTCACAGATCCGGACCTTTCGGCCTCTCTGGCCTCCTCGGCCCCCTCCTGGCTTCTAAACGTAGGTTTAATCCCCTATTTATAGATGCTAATTTCGGATCATATCTATCATAATTTTATCTTAATTTGACATCACATTTATCCAAATCGAAACCTCATCCAAAAATTGCGCGTGTGCAGATTACAGACACAGGTCGCAACCTATAATTGTCCACGTCGCGACATGGAATCGGGGAAATTCCTTCTAGGCTTGATTTTGCTCCAAAACGCACCGTTTCATTAAAACTTCTCTAGGTCACAACCTAGCATGTCCACGTTGCGACCTGGGGTAGCAATCAGTACTCTCCACGTGTTTTGGGCCTTCAAGCTCCGGTTTCTTCATTTGCTCTATCCTGGCTCCAATTTGGGCTCCATTATCTCCTTTGCTTGCCTGAAAACATAACAAGAAAGAGGCTTTGCCAAGGTAAGTGAAGAATCATAATAAAAGATATAAAATAATCTATTTTTACCCTTAAATAAGCAAAATGCAAAGTATGAACATACAATCCATAAAACTCTAATTACCATGCATAATGTGGGTAAATGTGTGCAATTAAGACCTAAAATACCCCGAAAAGCCATATAAATATTGTGTCAGATCACCATAGCTGCACCAATATAGTCTTCAATCCAACCAAAGGGGTCTTTGACCCAACAAAGGGTTGAGGCATCAACTCAAAAAACAAGGTCTTTGACCCAACAAAAGGCTGAGTCATCGACATTGCTAAAGAAGATGTTCTAGCCTTAGCACAAAATCTAGCAAGGGAATTATCCATGGCTAGTTCATCAAAAGAATTAGTTTTCTTTTCCCAGCCAAAGACATATAAAAGTTCTTTTGTGGAAAAAGCCCAGAAGAATTTTCCCTTTTTCGTAACTGAACCATGATTTTCAGACAAAAGCCCTTATACTTTGATCACAAGGATATTTCCTAAAGGGTTTTTCTTTAGACCTGTTTCAAAAATAAAAACTCGAATATTTTATGAGTTAATTCTTATCATCTCAAGATCGGTAAAAAAAACACATCATCTAGATCCAGATTATCCAGATGACAAAACTGTCCATGGATATTCCACAGTCGATTTTATTAAAACTATTTCTCTTAAAGATTGGGGAGAGGATCTTAATCAAATGGACCTCTTCAAAAAACATGAGGTGGATTTTACACCATTAGGTTATAATTACTGGGATTATCTGGATGCCTGGTATAATGCCTTATGGTACCAAAATCCAAAGTTCAGCCACACCTGGCTGTTCCGTTTTCAAGAAAATGCAAAATATAAGTTTCCACAATGGTTCAATAATTGGTGAGATCACTTTAGTCCTATTCCAGAAATTTATTCAACCACTGTACAAAAAGGGTATGAATATTTTGTAAGTTGTGCCAACTTAGAAGAAGATCCATTCCCAGTGAACCTTCATATATTTTCAAAATTTGGTTTAAGTTGGGTATATAGGTGGAATATCAAGTATTTGAATTCCACTTTCAAAAATGGTTCCCCCATTTTATGCAGGATACCCTTTGTTAAATGGTGGAATAAAATTTGGGAAGACAATGTTTCTATCAAATCACTTGACAAATGGTTTAAAAAGAACCGAAAGTTTCTTTGTGCTACAAACCATGAAACCTGAGTCTTTCTTAACCAAAAATCAAAGATTTAAGCTTGTTTAACTGCTTCATCTAGCAAGGAAGATTTAACAAACCAATTCTAAGGGATTCTCCAACTATTAAAAGATGGAGCCAATCAGCCCTAAAAGGGCAAACAAAGAAATCAAAGGAAGAATCATCTTCGTCCTACTCAGCATCCACAAAAGGATCAAGCATTGGGGACATCGGTGATTATTTTGGACATGATCATGGAGACGAGGTCATTAGCCTCGACAAAGACGAGTGATCAAAACAAAGTCCAAAAGCAAAGGGAATATGCTTTTGGTGGAAAATTAACACAAAGTCAAGAATCTCACTATTATGACAGACAAAACCAAAGGGAATCTGCTGCTTTTGGTGAAAGTTTGACATAAAGTTTAAGCATCTTCACTATTATGGCAAACAAAGAATGACAAGATTCACTATAGCTACTTTTCCCTGTAGTATTTGTAAACTCTTGAATTCACTGTATTGTCAGCAAGAAACTCTTATAATAGATGGTTTCATTCAATGTTAGGCAGTTTAGTTCTTACCCACGAAGTCTTAGAGAGAAGCTTAGAGAGAGAGACTCTGGAATTCTGGTTGTTTTCCCCAGTCCAATCTTGTAAGCTCATTTCTTTTGTAATATTTTAAGTTTTCAATAAAATCATTTTCTTATGTTTAAATTTCTGTTTATACAATTATTTTCTGCATCTGTATAAGCATTTATGTAAAGAGTCCGTCTCTATCCCTTCTTCGATCCACTTTCCTTCTCCCTCCTTTCCTCCAATCCATCTGGAGTCTCTCCCCGTTCTTGGTATCAAAGCCATTTTTGAAAATAGATGAAAATAATTGTATAAATAGAGGGTCTCTTAATGTATATTATTTTACATACATACATACGCACGCACGCACGCACGTATGTATATATGAGGAATAGTGTCTATGCATATATGCATGTCATCTTTGCCATGAGGGATTTGGAGGGCAAAGCTAGGGAAGAAAAATTTTTATGAGTTGAATTTAAAAAAATTAGAAAAATGAGGTAACAAAATTTTAATAAAAGGAATATGTAAGATATAAGAGTAAAAAAAACTTAATTAAACATTTTTAACCCCAATTCTCTTAAAATGATAAAATACGCTGTCTTTCTTTAAACCAGGGAATAAACTAAAACTTTATATACTAGTAGTCTATTACGTGTTTGTTTGTTTGTTTTTTTTAAAAGTCTGGTACGTGATTTTGCCTGTAAATAATATGAGAGCATGAAATATTGAAAGAAAACTTCGTTGTGGTTGCCAAATTCAGATGGCCAAAGCGCCCTCACTTGAGGGCAATTTTTGGAGGCAGCAATTCTTGAGAATTAAACCACAGTGATGATTCCACAATAAAGAAGGTGATTATACTGCCACTTCACAATATTGTGGTTTTAGACTATATACTACTATATAAATGAATATTGTAAATTTGTAATACTATGATGTGGCTGTGTGTGTATTCTATATTTGCTGTTTTATATTCTGGTGAAATGGGAAGTGATCCAATATCCCTTTTGTGTGTTCTAGATATGAAAACAGAGGTCTCTATTTCTGTAAAGAAGCCTCCGTATTTGGAGGTATGTTATGGCATATTATAGGATTATTGTGTTGGTTGATTCTGTTTTATATATCTTTTTTTTTTTGTTTGATAATAGCTTTACTTAAGAGAAAATTTTAGAAAAATACTATTTGAATTTGAAAAACTTCAAAAAGTGTGTTGAATTTAAGAAATGACATATTCTTATTATCAATATGAGTTTTTTAGAATTCGTATATAAAATCATGAGTGTTGTTATTTCTATTATGATTCTACTTATTTCTTTTACGAATTATATCAAAACACATCAGCATTGAATTTTGTTATTTCTATTATAATTCTAATTATTTCCCTTAAGAGTTATGTCAAAACGAGTTTTATTATTTCTGTTACAATTTTAGTTATTTCTCATACAAATTATGTTAAAACACACTAATATCATGTTTTATTATTTCTATTATAAGTTTTATTATTTACTTTGTGAATTTTGTTATTTATGAATTCTAAAAAATTTATTTCCTAAATTCAATAGATTTTTTTGGATTTTTGAAATTTAAATGGTATTTTTCTAAAATTTTCACTTTATTCAAAGTTTTTTAAGAGAAAATCATAAGGAAAAAAAAAAAAGTAGTTTTGACGATTGTCCTTGAACAGTAGGAGTCCTACTTACGATTGGGAATAAAGGAAAAGATTTGACTTGAAAATGGGCATAGGTTTTTTTTTTTAAAAAAATAAAGATCAATTAACATTAAAAAAATATTAAATGAGTTGTATGCTTGCTATTATTGTTGGACAATATTGTAAAGAGTTGTGCAACTGGTTTGCGCAATTCGTATTTATATGATGATTTCTGTTTATTATAATATATTACAGCATCTTGGAAATGTAAATTGGCCAAAGTACCCTTACTTGAGAGCTAAATATTAGTACATCTGACCCACCCATTTTGGTAAATATGTTTTGGCTTGCTGTACAACTTACCACAATATATTACAGCATTCCGGTCAACAAAATAAATACATTACTGTGTCTTGGAAATGTCAATTGGCCAAAGTGCCTCCCTCGAGAGCTCAAGTGTAAATGTAAAGGTCTGTTTGGCTGGAGGGGAAGGGAGGGGAGAGAATTTTTGTGAGGTGGAATTTAAAAAATTAAAGAAATGGATTATAAAATTGTAATAAAAGTAATATACAAAATAAAAGAGTAAGAAAAGGTAATGCAAAACTTTCAACTCCACTTTTTCAATTTTTTAAAATTCAACTTATAAATTTTTTTTCTGCTCCCCTCCTTTCCTTTCTAACTCCCTCACTAAATAGCCCTTAAGGGTATGTTTGGCTTAATAGAGGGGACATGAAATGAGAGTTTAAGAAGGATTTTATTTTACATTGTTTGATAAATAAAAAGGAAGGGGAAGAGAAGGATTTTAATAATGTAAAAAAAGGTGATAAACAACGTAAAAAATATAATCAACAGAAAATAAAATAAACACTAGTCAATGTAAAAGTTTTTGAAGTGTAGCATATAAAGGAGAATTAATATTTGTCTTATAATAAAAAAGTTTTACTTGAAACTTTCAAAATGTGTGTATTAATTTGTTTTTCTTATTAAAAATATGTACAGAGTAGTAAAAAAGTACAACACAATATGATACTAACAATAAATAATATAAATCTAAAAAGAAAACAACTTAGACATATTTTAAAAAAATAAAGATAATGTGCATATTAATCAATAGAAATCAAAATATTACACTTTTTCTCTAAATTCCCTTAATTTTGGAGGGGAGGGTTAGAATGGGGAGGAAGTAAAAATTTATAAAATTTTCCCTCTATCCTAAAATTTTACTTATCTAAATAAAAGGACGTGGGTAAAATAACCTAATTCCCCCTCTTAATATCCCCTCACCTCATATCAAACAAGTCCTGTGAGTGACGATGAGCTTCAAGAGACCAGAAAATTCATTCTAATCTGCAGAGAATTGGTTTGAGATTATGATAATGATGGAATCTGACTTGATTATATGGATATATTAGAGGGCTGAAGGACGAAATGGAGGAAGAGAGACGTGGCTCTGTTTTCATTTAGTTCAGATTAGGTTAGTTTTTAAAAGTATCTTTTATAATTTATGAAGTAAATATAGTGAGAAATTGACATTTTGGCTCTGTTTTCACTTAGTTCACGTTTAGGTTATTTTTTTTAAAATTAATATGATTACATTTATATATTACTCCGTAGTTGTTTGGCGGGAACAAATTGACATTTGGGACTGGAGTGGAAGCACATATAAATATTTCCTTCGATCTTAATTATAATGACCTGTTGATTTTTTAGAAAATCATAAAAAAATTTAATAAAGTTAATTGTATTACTTAATTATATTATATATTATGTTTTTTTATATTATATATTAGTTTATAAGTTAAACAACATAATTTAGTATGAGGGATTTGGGGAGAAGGAAAAAATTTTATGAAGCAGCAGTAATCCATTACCAGTAATTCACCATAATCCAGAACAATAACTTATATCTACACCCACCTTGGTTATTGTTAATGTTGGAAAATGCCTAGTCCACCCTTGGTGGATTAGGGACCGTTATTTAAATATGCAAAATATTTGGGTCAAAAGAAGAATTTTAATATTATTATTTAAAATTCAAAATTCAAATGAAAACAACTTCCCTATGTGATATATGGGAGAGATTAAGTTCCATAAAGGAAATTTCCACGGTTTTTATGTTTTCACCGTAAGAACAAAGTTTTTCTCTCTTCTCTTTCCTCATCCGGTGGATCTATCATATACGTGATCAGAGTCCAAATCGGTGCTTTGATCTCGTGTGGGTACTCAGAGAATTGCGTGGATTCCAGGTACGCCCCAAATTCCTACATGAGCCAATTTGTCCTATTCATAAAAAAGAATCGTTTCCACATTTGTTTAGGCTCCATTTGACACCATATTGACCTCACGAATGAGCAATCTCTGAGGGCATGGATTTGGTCCTTCATTTCCTCCTGGCAGATTTTACACAATCGACTTGAATTAGCCCATGCACTAGTTACTGCTTGTTGGGTAACTTGTTCAGTTTGCAAGCCACATAAATACCCTGAATCTTTTAGTTACCTGCAATTTCCATATGTATTTCCATCTTGAGCTTGTCTGTGCATTCGCATCCTCCTTTAAGAGATTGTTATATGCGCTTGCAGTGGTAAATTCCCATTCGCTGAAAGTGTCCAGTGAGTTTGTTCTTATTCACCTTCCCCATTAATTATCTCACGGTGGTTTTTGAAGTCATTGTACTCTCTGGTTAATGCCTTCCATAATTGTGAGTCTCCTTTCTTAGTAATCAGCTCATCATCAATTATTGCTCATCTACTATATTTACTACACAATACCTGTACCCAAAGGCTCTCTGGATCCTTGTGGAGTCTCCATAGTAGTTTGTGCAAAAAGGCTTTGTTCATTAATTCTAGCGATTTAATGCCAACACCTCCCACTTCTTTGTCTTGACATGTGTTTCCAGGCCACTGCATGTCTTTTCCGAACTTCTTCTCTCTCACCCCATATGAAGTTTCTTTGCACCCTTTCTAGTTCCTTGATAATTCCTTGAGGTATCCGGTCATGTTGCATGGGGTACAATGCCATATAGAACTAGTTACTGACTTGACTAGAGTAATTCTTCCAGCTAAAGAGAGGCGTGAAGTTTTCCATCCATTGAGTCTTTCTCGCATACGTTCTACAATGGTATTGAATTTATCTCTTCTTTTCTTCGAATATGATATGTCAGCTCCAAGATAGCGTCCGAGTTCTGTTACTTCCTTGAATTCCCTCCTTTCACATATCTCTTTCCTGGTTGGTGCTTTGACATTTGGTGAGAAATAGATGTAGGACTTCTCATCACTGATTTTATGTCCCGACATGTCTCCAAACACCTGCAAACATTGATTTATTGTCTCTATTTGGTTAGTGTCTGCCTCTACAGAAAAAAAAAATTGTCAGCAAATATCATATGGGAAATTATTGGCCTTTTTCTCCCCGCTCTCATTCCCTTCCAATTTTTCTCTCTCACTCGATCAAGTATCATGTGGGTGAGTTTTTCCATTCTAAGCACAAAAAGATATAGAGAAATAGGATCCCCTTGCTGAAGGCCTCTTAAAGTATAAAACTCCTCCCATTTTTCTCCATTTCATAGAATATTAGTTGTGTCTGTCTGGAAACAGCTTATAATTCTGTCTATGGTTTTAGTGTGGCAATTGAGCTCTTCAAGAATTTTCTTTATGAAGTTCCAGCTGATTCTATCATAAGTTCAAGATCCACTTTGATAGCCATAAAGCCTTTCTTCCCCTTTTTCCTTCTCATTTAGTGAATCATGTCTTTAACAATGATAACATAATGATAACATTATCATGAATATTACAACTTGATGCAAAACTGACTTGTTAAGGAGAGATTAGTTTTGTCATTATATTTTTTAGCCTCCTTACTAAACTCTTTGAAAAGCACTTATATACAGCATTGCACAGTGATACCGGTCTGAGTTCATTTACATTTTCAAGATTCTCCACCTTAGGAATTAAGGTAATAAGAGTCTGATTCAATTCTCTTACTTTTTCTAGTTCAAACCACCTTTATTGTATAAGTCTTGTTATGTCTTCCCCTACCACCTCCTAATTCTTTTGAAAGAAAATGGCTAGAAATCCATCTAGCCCAAGAGCCTTTAGTCCACCAATATCAAACATTGCTTTCTTTATTTCATCTGCTGTGATAACTCTATCAATTTCCTCCCATTCGTTCGTGATCAGCAGTTCCAGGCCAAGTATGTTTGGTATTATCCCATTGCCTTGGTGTTGTGTCTTCTTGAAAGAGTTTCTTAAAAAAATCATTTACTATTTTTCCTACTTCCTTCTCTCCTTCCATCCATTGATCTTGCTCATTTTTCAGTGTGTTAACTCTAGTCTTCCTTCTTCTAATGTTTGTTTTGGTGTGGTAGAACTCTGTATTTCTATCCCCATCATGAAGCCATTGCGTTCTTGCTTTTTGGTACCAAAGTATTTCCTCCTTATCCAGCACTTCAACTAACTGTACATTTAATTTATACTCTAGGTCTTCCAGAAATGGATTATAGCTTTCATGAAGCACTCTATGTATTCCATTCACTCGTCGCACAAGTTCGTTCTTTTGCTTTTTGATGTGCTTGAACACTGTATGGTTCCACTCCAGGAGTTTCAGTTTCAACTCCTTCATTTCTATTAAAGTGATTCATCTTTTCTCTAGTTTCTTTTCAAACAATCCTTAAATTCCTGATGCTTCAGCCATGTTGCTTCAAATATGAAAGGGCAGTTTTCTCTCATGCTCTAGCTTTGGGTGAGATGAATTAAAAGGAAAAGTTTTTATTACAATCTGTTGGCCGCATTAACAATTGGCCCACGCCATGTATATTTTGGGCCTTCTACATTCAACTCAATCAATTTGCATCGATCAATATTATACTGAAAATTTTTACACTTCCTTTCATTGATAAAATCTCCTCCTCTTTGGTCCTCTGTACTTCTTATATCATTGAAATCGCCCGCTATCATCCAAGATATATCAGTGATTCTGGAAAGCTCCCACATTTTTTCCCTTAAACCTTTTCTTTCTATCTCTCTAGGGCTGCCATACACAGCCGTGAAGCACCATGGTATTTGTCCTAGCCCAGTTACCAAACAATGCACAAATTGATATTGTTGGGCTAGAACTTAATGCTTATGGATTCATCATTCCATAAAATCCAAATTCCACCTGACATTCCTCTTGCCTCCTCAAAAATATGGTGTCAAAAATCCCAATCTCTTAATTACTTTTTGAGCATTGGTACCACTACATCTTGTTTCCACAAGTACAACAATTACAGGTTTATTCTTTCTTCTAAGTTCCTTATTAGCTAAGCTAAAGGCCTTATCGATTGCTCCTTTAGCATGCCAGACAATGATCATAAATAATCTATCAAATAAGTAATATTAGCACAAATGTGGCACAATTATTCTAGCATTACCTGATCGGTCTCTTGAACTGTTGAGACCACCTCCACATGCATTTCTCCACTTTGTTCTGTCAATAATTGTTCTACTGCAGACAAGCCCAAGACTTGACTTGTTTCATTTGGGTATGGGGGTATATCCTCCATAAAGCCCATTTCCACTTAATTTGTGTGGTTCTGAACTTCTTTCGCCTTTCCTGATTCTTGTTTGAGCTTTTGGGCTTTTGGTGGCCCATCAACTTTCTCAATTTCATTTATTGGCGACAATGTTTTTTTTTGCTACAGTATTGGAGACAATGTTGTTTTCTCTTTCTTGTACGCCTCTTCCTACCTCCTACTAGTCTTGCCTCCTTCTGGCCCACCTTTTCATTCGTTACTCTTTGACTTCCAATTTTTAAATCCTTACTCTCAACCCTTTTTTGACTCCTATCATTCACAGCTAGAGTGTTGAAAAGATTCCGGTTTTAGTACTCTTGACCCGATCCTAAGATTTTAATTTTAGAAATTTCTTGATTCTGCCGGGACCGGGACCGGGACCAAGATCACCCTTGGAGATCCAGGGATAATCCCGATCCCGGTTTTTAATTTTTTTTTAAATTTTTTATCTTATAAATTAAAATTATCTTTTTATTTGTGTATTCTTACTCATATTAATTAAGTCATCTTTTCAAAATATGTGTATAACATCTTTAATTGGAATTAAATCTCATATATCACGATACTAAGCTTATCTATATACTGCATAAAGATTCTAATGAAGATAAAAATGACAATAATAAACATAATTTCTAAACTCTAGATCAATTTATGTAATTATTATGGTCTTATTAGTTGTTAAATGATTATTTATAATAATAAAATATGATAAAAAATTGTTCAAATTTTTTAAAAAAAAAATAGGAAAAACCCATGACCGGGATTTCCCGATCCCAGGATACCGAGATTTTTTTGGGACCGAGACCGGGACCGGGACTGATTTCTCAATCCCAGTCCCGGATTTGAACACCCCTATCCACAGCCATCACTTTTTCTTTTTCCTTCCCTTCTGATGCCCCATCCCTTCTGATCATATTTATTGCCCCCTATTTCTTTTTTCTTTGACATATCCTATCTCATTTTTGGCTTGATCAAGTTTTTCCGCATTTCTGCCCTATTATTCACGTTTGAAATCTCATGCAGAGGGATTCGGTTACCAACTTCTGTTACCCCTTTCTCCATGTTGTCACTATCATCAGCCAAGACTGCAAATCTCGAGTTGCTAGCTGTCTTTCCTCCTTTCTGTGCCCTATTACTGCCCTCTATGGTTCTTCTTGCACGTGGATCGGGTCTCTAATTATTCCTAGGGTCTTGAACCACCATCCATCCTCTATAGATTCCGGTAGGTTGGTTTTCTGATGGCACCTCTGAATTTTTCCCCCTTCTCCAACTCTGTCCATTTTTACTTTGACCAATCTCCTAACTCCTTGCTAGTTTGTTTGGACAATATCCTGCTGCATGCTCAAACTTCCCACACATGAAACAAATCAGGTTGAACCTTCATATTCAATCTTGAGGCTATTCCTGTCTACTGAATATGATGGTAATAGAGGCTGGTTCAAGTCCACCTCCGCACATATTCTTGCATACATAGTGTGTGCCCTTTTCAATGTCATTTCATCTACTCTGATTGCTCTACCTATTTTGTTACTAAGGTTGTAGAAGAATCTTTTGTTATAATAATCTTTTGGAAGCCTTGGTTATCTCACCCATACTGCCACCCTCTGTATTTTTTCAATCCAGGGGTTGAAGTTTCTCTTCCATGTTTAAACAGTCAAATAGTGGTTTTGAATGAGCCATGGCCCACCATCCAGAGCAAAGAAGTAGTCATCGAGAGTATTAAAGTTAGCAATCATGTAACCATTTCCAATATTAGAAAGGTCGATTTTGCTTGCTTTTCCCCACATGCGTTGCATTTCTTTGTTCATAGTCATAAGCCCAGCTGTTCCCTCGAGCAGTTTTATAATAAGTGCTTTAGACTATCTCTTCTCAAGCCTTTTCCTTTCTTCCTTAGTGAACTCGATATGACGTCCTGATGATGTGTCCGTCACCGTTATCCCTTCTTTCATTTCTTCTTCATCACTTGTAAATAGGTTTCCATCCCATTGATTGCTATTAGTCCCATCAGTATCACCCTCTTTTTCACTTGTTGATCTTGGCTTAAGGACTCCTCGGTTTGTTGGCATTTTAGGTGGAGTACAGTTTTATTTTTCTACTTGTTCCATCATCCATTCCTCCTCCCTTAGTTTTAATATTTCTTCACCTGTGAACTTACCATTCTCTCTACGGGTCTTGCTTTTGCCCACGTCTTCTATTACTTTAGCAATTTCCAGTTTGAGGGTCTTATTTTGCCCCATCTCATTCGTGCTTAGACTTGGAATAGCACCCTCATCCAGTTGCCCCTGAATGTTATTTGGTCTATCTGGTGGCAACTTCCTCAAGGTGCCCTCACTAGGAATCATCGGTGATCACTCATGCACTCTCTCTCGGCTTCTATCTCTCTCTCCTTCCATCCCTCTCGCTCTCATTCCTCTCTCGACACAATTTTATACCTGAAATTCAACTTCAGATAATTTTGGGCCTTAGGGCCCTTTCCATCTGAATAGATACTACCCCACGTGCAAGTTGCAAGTGTGATTTTAACTGGGGTTAAAATCCAATTAACGAAAAATGGCCAGTAAGGTCCATTGAATGCTACGGGCTTAGTATTGATGATTACATTGAATCTTAGAATTACATTGACTCGACAACACATTCATCCCCTTACAATTATAGGGCCCTTTGAGTGGCCGTGGATGAGCATACATATCATTTAATGTGAATTGTGTGTTCATCTATGAATCTAGCAAGTTGAAGAAAAAATAGATGACTCGCTTCTAGTTACTTGTGCGAGGAATGCAAAATGGGACTATTTTCACAATGCTATGTTACTGCCATGGTTGGCGCCGGCGATATATGGTAACATTATTTATAGCCAACCCCAATTGCATTTTTTTGGTGTTAATGTATGAGGTGTGTGAAAGAGAAAAAGAAGTCCCACATTATATGGGAAAGAGAAAACAAGTGTATATATTACATTTTTGGAAGTTGGGCTTGTAAAGGGCTTAAGGGGAGATGTGGGCTCACGCGCACAACATTAGGCCTCTAATGGGTAAGGGTGATTGAAATCCGTCGATTTTTCCATGTGCGCGAGTAAATATGGAATGGCCTCAAATTTCAAAACAAAGCAGAGTTATTGAGCATAGCGTTTGTAAGCGAAAATTCAATAGCCATTAACGTGTTTAATCCTTCCCCAACAGATGCCTCAGTCCATTGCCTATAAAAGGCATTGCCTGCAAGAGGTTCAGGTACCTTGCACAGAACTCTTGAGCTCCCCTCTCTTCCTCTGCATACTTTCTTTAATTTCATCTTCTATGCTTCTTTTCTTGCTGCTTGCATATTCATTTTGCTGTTCTATTCACTTTGTTTTTGCAGGAAGAATCTGTTTTATCTTAGGGAGTTCCACTTCCAATCAACATGCAGTCACGAAATAGCTCTTAAGAACAGCGTCCAACAACGTGACTCAGATTGATTGCCTTGATTTCAGGAACTACACTAACAATCTTAAGAGCTGTCATGGCTTTTGTTCCTCCTGCCTTGACTAATGTAAACAATGTTGCTTCTTCTGGGCCAAGTGATGTTACTACCACTGCTGTTCCAATGACTATGCCTATGTCGAGGCAGTTTACAGACATATCCAAGATAGAGCATTTTGATGGGAAGAATTTCAAACGTTGGCAGGAACATATCTACACTGTTCTTGACATGCATGGTGTGGCAAATGCACTCATACAATCTGCTCCTCCACAGGATGCTGATCAAGTCCATAAGAATGCTTGGACCTATGCTAATAAGGTTTGCAGACACACTCTCATTACTACTTTATCTAATGATTTGTTCTATGTGTACCATGTCTATAAAGAGGCAAACGAAATATGGGGATCACTTGCTCTCAAATACACTGCTGAAGATGTTGGGAAGCAAAAGTTCGTGGTTGGAAATTTTTACAGATGGGAAATGACAGACGGAAAATAATCAAGCTCCAAATCAACGAATATCACAAACAGCTTGAGCATATTCGAGCGGAGAAGATCAATATGCCAGAAGAGTTTGTGGCTGGTGTACTGATTGAGAAGTTGTCAAATTCATGGAATGACTACAAATAATAGCTGAAACACAAGTAAAAGCAGTTGTCATAGA
>JBAGKO010203342.1:0-13801 GCA_037177275.1 Acacia concinna
TGGTATTTAAATGTCATTTTCCCATTTACATCCTATTTAACATTACAAAAACCAAAAAGATATGTTACCATTTCAAAAAGACACTAAGGTACTATGGACCAAATTGGGTTTTTTAAATTGGCTGATGTAAACAGTAGTAGGATTTCGCAAGATGAGTAATGGGATTTACAAGTCTCGTAACAGATTTCGCTAGTTTTTTCTCATCTATATTTTTCTCTCTCCCTCTGGCAGCATTGTTCATCTGACACTGACATTGAGTGACGCATAGTGACAAAGGAGAGAGGAATTTGCCTGTGACAGAGGAAAGAAGGGATGCTCGCAAGTTGAGTAATAGGATTTGCAAAAATAGTAATGGAATGCGCTAGTTTGTGGATCACTTTTCACATCAGCAAATTTGAAAAACCCAATTTGGTTATGGTACCTTAGTGTCTTTTTGAAATGTTAACAGACCTTTTTGGGTTTTGAAAATTCTAATGGTATTTAAGTGTCATTTTTCCAATCTATTTTTAATTTAAATTAATTTTTGAAATAATATATTTTTAGCTTAAATAATAGGGCAAATTCCAGAAAAAGGCAGTCAAAATAGGGAAAAGACAAATCAGAACAACGAAATTGAAAATCCCAAATCAGTCCCTTTGAACCTTCTTTTTCTGTAATTACAAAAGTGCCACTAGATTTTTAATAACACGAGTATCTTAATTCATAACAAGAGTATCTCAATTAACAACACCAGAAGCATTTGGTACTACGTATTTTCGCTATGTATTGTTTGTGCTGCTGTTGTTAATTGAGATACTCTTGCTGTGAATTAAGATACTCGTGTTGTTAAAAATCTAGTGGCACTTTCGTAATTACAGAAAAAGAAGGTACAAAGGGACTGATTTAGGATTTTCGATTTTGTTGTTTTGATTTGTCTTTTTCCTAGTTTGACTTTCTTTTTCTAGAATTTTCCCTAAATAATATTTTTTAAATTTTAAAAAAAGTTTCCCATATTCATCTGGTGGCCGAACTTGTTTGGAAAACACATTTTTTTTAATGAGTTTTGAGGCTCTAGTGCAGCTTTTTTTTCTTTTGTTTACGGGCAATAGAAAAAATATGAGCGTGTTTTTTAATTTTAGGGAAAATTTTAATTAAATATTAAATAAAATTCCAAAATTCTGAGGGGCATGTTAAACTTTAGACAAAGGGGCAATTTTAATAACTAATTTTTTTAAGGGGCATCTGGTACTATAAATTTTTTTAGGAGAAAAATTATACATAAACTCTTAAAAATGGAGCAATTTTAACAAGACCCTTAACTGTGCATTAACGGACGTTTGTGGGTCCCACAATATGTACACATAAGGATATTCAAATTTGTCCCGTCCTGATCGCGATAGCAAAATTCAGGATTAGGAAAAATGTTATTCGGGATTGAGATTTCCCTATCCCATCCCAATTCCAAAAATTTCCTAATCCTGAAAATTTCCCGATTTCGAAATTTTTTTACACTGTTCAATAATGAATATTGAATAACCTGTAAACTCATTACTCATCTCACTATCTTAATTCACATTCACAGTTCACACTGAATCTCTCATCATAGTCCCAAAAATATTTTTTTTTTATGATTTTCAGATTTTGTAATTTAAATTCATTTTAAATTTCTATATTGGGAGTTATATGTACTTGTACCAGACTAATTTTGTACTAGATTAATTATATACATGTTTTAGATTGAAGTAAATAGATTGGTACTAGAAATTAGGACCATTTGTTGTAAAAATAATGAGCCAAAATTCAATTAGAAAAAAAAAGCCCAAAATTTAAAAAATTCCCAATCCCATCCTGGGACTTCCTGTCCGATCAAGATAGGATTTCTTCAGGATCTGGACTGAAAATAAGTCTAGAACCCTTTTTGGGATCGAGATTAGGAATGGGATTTCCTGATCCCATCCCGTTCCAAGCCCACCTCTATGTACACATGTCATATTTTCCCTTATCCCACCGACAACTTAACACCTTGCTTCCTCTGCACAACTTCCCCAAAATCCCATGGTAATGGAAAATCACCATAACAACTTGCAAATGGCCTACCTTCTTTGTAGTTGAAAGTCACAACTTATGGGAACATGGGTAGCCCATCGAACTTGCTGTGAACCTCCTCATCGTCTTCCTAGCCATTGCCAATTTGCCATCCTTGCTAAACGGCAAATCGTTGCCGCTGTTGTCAGGGGTTCTAATAGAGTGAGAGGAGAAAGAGAGAAAGAGACAGTGATTATGACTATTGGGGTGATTTTCCATTTACAAATGCTTTCGATGGAAGTTGGAGAGCGAGGAAGGAGGTGCTAAGTTATTCAATTAAATGAAGGAAAATATGAGATGTGCATGCTGTGGGACCATAAAACGCCTGTTTGTACACATTTAACAATTTTGTTAAAGTTGCCCCCTTTTAAGAGTTTGTATATATTTTTTCCCCTAAAAAAGTTTATGGTGCCAGATGCCCCTACGAGAAAAGTTCGTTGCTAAAATTGCCCCTTTGCCCTTGAACTTTTAAAAGGACAAATTGGTGACAAAAGATGAATCTAGCTTTTTTCAATTGGGATCAAAAGACTCAAATGCCCATATTTTTAGTAAAAAGGAGAGGAAAGATCATAGAACAAAAACGACCATGGAGTTACCCAACCTAGGTCACCGTCAACACTCGGTAGCAGCATCGTGATCATAAACAAGCCATGAGGGAGGGGGAATCGACATCATCAAGCTGGAGAGGTAGCTAGCAGAGTTAGAAGTTCAAGTTCCCTAACCCATTCATGCTCAAGTCACCATAAGTTTCTGTAAGAACGCTTGCAAAGGGAACTCTGTTTGACGGTTATCATTGGGCTTCGCATTTTAAGTTAGGTGTCCCAAGGGGTGCTAGTATGTTTTGACATAATTGGTAGAAGTAAATAAATGGAATGTTAACGTAAATGATAAAACTCGTAACAGGATTGACAAACTTGCCTTGAGCTTGGAATTAAGTTAGGTGTTCCAAAAGGTGTTTGTGTGCTTTGACATAATTGGTATCATAAATAAATAGAATGTTAACATAAATTACAAAACTCATAATGGTTGACAAACTCATCATTGAGCTTGGCACTTTAAAGTTAGGTGTCCAAAGGGGTGCTAGTGTATTTTGACATAACTGGTAGGGGTAAATAACTAGAATATTAACATGAATGATAAAACTCGTAACAAGATTAACAAATTCACCCTAAGCTTGGCATTAACTCGAATGGCATTCACTAGTATATTAAAGGGATTACCCAAAAACCATAAATATCATGACAGCAAATCCTATGACAATCAACATGGGAAAAAACAAATTAGTGACTTAGAAGGAGGTGTTACTCCAATATGCAATATCATTATGCATGTTAACCTGCAAACAAAAATCAACATTTAATAACAATGTTAGTTATACAACTATCATATTTTATTAACATAAAAAATCTCCACAACACAACCACTTGAATTATTGACAACTTCCTTAATGGGTTTGACTATCCAGTATTACAATCAACAACAACTTTTAACCTTTCTTGGTAGTATCACTACCAACTCATTTATTTTATCATCTCCATCACAACATGATCGTCTTTCCCTCTAGCAAAATCATCTTCCCCAACTACTCATAATGTAAAGCATCACAAACCAATAACCTATTCATAATAAACCCTTTCATAGCTAACAGCCACAAATACATTTATAACCAACACGCACAGTTTCTGTATGCAATGTTTGAAGCTTTAATCTCACCTACCTAAACACCCACTGTCCCACAAACAACAACCACATTAAACAGCCACGATAACAGTCCTAAAGCTATTGTTCAATCCTCTCATTCACAACACCAACATAAATAGTCTCCAACACCCCACAATGAAAGCCATCTCATACGTACAACCCTAATTTTTACAGTAGCTCTACCTTTAAACCCATATGAAAAACACCCAAAACCAACCAAAATGAAGAATGGGAAGAAGATGGCCATTACAACATTATTAAAGCAATGCATAATGCTTGTCAAAATTACTTACACTTTTCTCACAATCCTTCTCTTCAAAGTTCAACAACTCCCTCCTTCTCTTTCGTCACCTTCTCATTGGAAGCTTCTCTCTCTATCTCTCTATCAACATCATCACGTTTTTTTAATAAACAGAACCTCTCTCGTCCTTAATCTGAAATAGGCATTTGAGTCTTTTGATTCCAACTTTAAAAACCTAAATTCCCCTTTTTCACTAATCTGTCTTTTTGAAATTTCAGTATGCCTTTCTGGGTTTTAGAATTTCATTTGGTATTTAATTGAAAATTTTCCTTAATTCTATTCCCTCCAGGTCACATAAACAAACAAGCACTTTATATATCTACATGTTTGGAATCTCGATTTTGGGATTAAAACGGACGTTTGTTGGGGGGTGCAATGGACGTTAGGCGGAGGTGACTTATTTTGTATGTTTGGAGGGTCATTTATCTAATCTGACTTATGGAGAGAAATGATCTTATTTGAATAAGCACATATTTGATACTTATTGCACCGATATGGTGGTAGCAAGTTGCAGGAAAAAAATTATTTTTTTAATTTTATGTTACAATTTACTCTATCAAGTTTTAATTATAAAGTCCAGTTGATTTCTTTAAAGAATCCTAAGAAAACTAATTATATTATTTTAAAACATTAAAATTTATCATTTTTTTCAAACTATTTTGTTTGACTTATGAACTAATATATATTATAATAAATCATAGTATGCTATGATCAAGGAACTTATTTTATTTCCAGTACTTCTCTAAAAAAAGTCAACTAAATCTTATAATTAAGGTGTGAGGTAGTATAAATATTACAATATATTTACATGTAATATATAATCATATCTTGTCTTAATTATAAGATACAGTTGACTTTTTTTTAAAGAATTCTAAGAAAATTGATTACATTACTTTTAAAATATTAAAATTTATTAGCTTTTTTAAACTATTTTGTTTGACTTATAGACTAATATATAATATAATATATCACAATATATGATATGATTCATGTTTTTTTCAATCATTTTTCATCAAAAGTTACTTTTCAACATTTCAACCAAATAAATTTTACTTTTACATAAGTAAGTAATAAGTGACTTATTATACTACCGTTAATATAAACATAATCACATTACATAATTTGACTTATATCTAATATGCCTTATCCATAATTCCGATTATAAATAAATCACTTTTGCCATCATTATTCCAAATACACCCTCCATATACATATACATATATATGCATGTGTGTGCGCGCGCGCGCGTGTACTTTATAATTTTTTACAGTTTTATTCTTATAAATAATATTTTAAATAAACCATTTTAATAATAATAGGATAAATCTTTTTATCAACAGTAATTCTTTCTTAATTGTAATGAAATCCTACTATAAAAAATATTATGTTATTCCATCAAGTTCACGTAGCATTCTCATAAAATAGATGTTCAATATAAATAAATCGTGTTCATGATACAATCAAAGATGAACTTATTAGAGATAAGTTATCTAATTAGAAATGAAATATTAATTAAGCATTTTAGTGTCTTTTAGTTTTTCAAAATTAATAGGGACAAGGTGGAAAAAAATCTTACCCATAATATTAAATCATTATCAAAATTCAATTCATTAAGAAATTCTAAGAAAAAAACTCTTTTAAAATTTTTTTATCTGAACTTGTTTTTCTGATTATCATTCAAATAAGTTTTCATTTGAAAATATGTCACTTCTACTACCACCAATCTAAATATAAGTCACAAAAGTTACTTTTCAAAAATCACATTAAAAAAAAATTCACCTCTTTACTGCTAATCCAAACGAGCTCACAATTTATGTCATCATCTAACTTTTCTTGAGTTTTGTAAACTATCTTTAAATCTTCATATAATTGAATATAGGGATGAGTTCAAATCACGACTGATATGGGTTTTGTTGGTAGGTGGTTTGTAAATACCTCTAAGTTTTCTTTGAGCCCTAAAGCATGTCTTGACCTTAGTGAGCTTTTGAGATCTAACTCCTTTAAACTTTTTTGTAACTAAAAAAATGGTAACTTCTTCAAAATTTTCATTTCCAAAAAAAAACCTCATTGAATATCAGATAAATTTAAAAAAATCAATTTAAAATAGATTTAACGATCACCCAAAAAAATAGATTTACAAGGTAGTTGTCAATTTTTAGTTCTAATCAATTAAGTTGTAATTGACTTATGTACATGGGATTTGGGGGAAAAAAAAGAAATATGTTTTTAATACATTAAAAGAAAGAAAGCAGTGAAATTGTCTAAGTTTTTCTGTAAACTTTTTTAATAAATAAGTGTAAATTACAAAAGCCCCTCCGAACTCGTGTGTCTCTTTAGTCTTTTTTGCAATTGAATGTGAACGTGAGACCAAATATTTCAATTTCAATTTCAATTATTAGTACAGTAAGTTACTTTATTAAAGTCCCATGAATGGGAAGACTCTGGATCAGAAATTATTAGCATACTAAATAGTTGTCCCATAATTTATTATTTATAGAAATTAGTATTTAAAGAAAAATATTATATTTTATATTCATAGCTAATAATTAACTACAACGACTTGATAAAAAAATTACAAGACCTACATATTAAATTATTAACTATGTTCAAGGTACCTTGTATGACACTTGACTCATTAACTAAACTTTAGATTATTGTTTCACTTCCAATTATTTTCCGAACACGTTAGTCATCCTAGCTTCCACTTGACAATGTACGTGTGCTCCACTCTTTTTGTGTTTTATTTTTCAAATTTCTTATAATTAAATACCCTAACTTTTAAGAATTTTCCAAGAAACCACAAACGTCTAACATTTTATTTTTCTCAAACTCTTTTTAATTTTTTACCAGCAATATTCTTAGGCTTTGTGAAATTTTTTCTAGAGAAAAAATATGAATAAATATCACTTGAAATTCAAAATCTTAAATTAATTTTTTCCCTATAAGAATATAAAGATTAACTACACTTGTATAGTAATTGATAACTCCTTTTATTGAAAATCATTTATTTAAGATTTTAATGATTAAGTGGTAATTTCTTATCTTTTTCCTCTTGTATAATTTTAATTTTAAAAAAAAATTTAATAAGGTTAAAATTTGTTTCAACATTGAAATAATAATGAAACATAAATTACAATGTCTGTAAAGCAATTTAATTTTGTGTTAAATGATAATAGAGTTATAACACCTCCGAACATTTTTTCCTTAGGAAATAAGAGACTTGACTTGTGAGGGATTTTAATTTTATATGAAATTTTATATTAAATATTAATTGATTAAGTTATCACATTACCTAGCAGATTTTTTTTTTTACAATAAATAAAAATGCACTAATCATTGGTAGCTATGAAGAAGAAACACTGGATTAAGGGTCTGTTTGGCAGGAGGGAAATGGAGAGAAAGGGATGGGAAGTAAAATTTTTATGAATAGGATTTAAAAAAAATTGGAGAAGTGGGGTTATAAAATTTTAATAAAGATAAGATATAAAAAAATAATAAAAATTAATTAAAAAATTTACAACACACCGTTGTATAAGTTGGGTTGTGAAAGAGAAACGCGGATAACTTAATCTAAGTATGCAATTACAGGGAAGCCCTATAGTCTACCTAACTTATTTATAAATAATCCAGTATTTCAATTGAATATGAAAATATTTAGCTAAAGTATTATCGTTTTTTTTTCCATAAGCAATTATTTTATTTTGGGACCTACAATATAGAACAAAATTAAATATTAGCTTTTAAATTATAAACTAGAAACATAAAAGTTCGCGAGCAGGTTTGTTTGTTTTTTTAAAGCTTAAGCTAGAGGGATTGTAGTCATGTATAAATTATTGATTGATTATATCACATTAATGCGAAGATTTTATTATGATTTTTTTTTTGAGAAACTTATGAAAAGATATGCTTAGCTCAAAAAGTCCAAGTCTACCATTTCCCACAACACAAAGAAAGTTCTTTAGTGTATTTATGTAACATATGGAGACCGGTCTGTCTTTTAATAAATAGTATTTTAATACCAAAATACTTATCGGGTGAAAAGAAAAACTAAAAAGAAAAGAAAAGACCCATCTAAAGAATTATGCATTGTTTAGTGTTCCTAGGTTTTTTCTCTTTTAGAAATTAGGAATAAATAATGCAAGACGGAAATAAGTATACAATAATTTTAACAAAGACGCCCATTATATACATACACACACCCACACACACGGATTCATCACAGTATAAAATTAAAAAAAGAGGATAAAAATTATGATAACATTAGAAAAATAAAATAAATGACAATATTCAAAATTTTGTGAAAGATTTTACTTTTATAGGAAATTTTGTGGGGGAACTTAAGTTTTATATTAAATATTAATTGATTAAGTTATCACATTACCTTGCAGAATTTTTGTTTTTACAATAAATAACAATGCACTAATCATTGGTAGCTATGAAGAAGAAACACTGGATTAAGGGTTTGTTTGGCAGGAGGGAAATGGAGAGAAAGGGATGGGAGGGGAAATTTTTATGGACAGGATTTAAAAAAATTGGAGAAGTGAGGTTATAAAATTTTAATAAAGATAAGATGAAAAAAGTAAGAAAAATTAGTTAAAAAATTTTAACCCCGCTTCTCTAATTTTATAAAATTGAAGTCATAAAAATTTCCCCTCCTCTCCAATCCCTAGTACCAAACAGTTCCTTAAGTGAGCAATTTTCAATCAAAAATACAAGGGCTGTATAAAGAGTTTATTTTAATATTGAATATAAGACATCAATCAAATTTTTCGCGAAATTTATAATTTGTACTCCAAAGTACTTTTATTAATGGCATATATTAAAGGGGCTTTTATATCCAAATAGTCTTAATGTACATGATTGAACTGTTATTTCTTAGTTCATAAATTAGTTGGAAGAAACTTATATTGTGATATGGCTCCTAATGATCATACAAAAAATTTCAAATTTGCCACCAAGGAGATAATTTTAAAATAAATCAATGGAAATTACAGACGCTTGCAGGACCAAGTTGTCTGATTGTTACAATATTTAATGTGGACGTGAGGCCAGGGTTTCAATTCAATTATTTGTTAATTAATTTTTTTTTTTTCCACCATGACACATCGGCGTCACTCTCATTATGAATAACTAACTTGAACAACACACCATCATGTAAGTTGGGTTGTACATGTGAAAGAGAAACGTACGTGGATAACTTGACCCATGTATGCAATTACAGGGAAGTCCTACAGTCTACCTAACTTATTCATAAATAATATAGTATTTCAATTGAATGTGAAAATATTTAGCTAAAGTATTATCTTTTTTTTTTTGCCATAAGCTATTATTTTTTTATGGGACTTACAATACAGAACAAAATTAAATATTAGCTTTTAAATTATAAACTAGAAACATAAAAGTTTGGGAGCAGGTTTGTTTGTTTTTTCAAAGTTTAAGCTAGAGGGATTTTAGTCATGTATAAATTATTGATTGATTATATCACATGAATGGGAAGATTTTATTATCATTTTTCCTTGAGAAACTTATGAAAAGATATGCTTAGCTCCAAAAGTCCAAGTCTACCATTTCCCACAACACATGGAAAGTTCTTTAGTCTATTTATGTAACATATGGAGACCGGTCTGCCTTTTAATAAATAGTATTTTAATACCAAAATACTTATAGGGTGAAAAGAAAAACAAAAAAGAAAAGAAAATACCCATCTAAAGAATTATGCATTGTTTAGTGTTCCTAGGTTTTTTCTCGTTTAGAAAATAGGGATAAATAATGCAAGATGGAAATAAGTAAACAATAATTTTAGCAAAGACACCCATTACATATATGTATATATACACGGATTCATCACAGTATAAAACTAAACAAAGAGGATAAAAATTATGATAACATTAGAAAAATAAAATAAAGGACAATATTTAAAATTTTGTTAGGGATTTTGATTTTATATGAAATTTTGTGGGGGAACTTAAGTTTTATATTAAATATTAATTGTGTAAGTTATCACATTACCTTGCAGATTTTTTTTTTACAATAAATAAAAATGCACTAATCATTGGTAGCTATGAAGAAGAAACACTAGATTAAAGGTCTGTTTGGCAAAAGGGAAATGAAGAGAAAGGGATGGGAGGGAAAATTTTTATCGATAGGATTTAAAAAAATTGGAGAATTGGGGTTATAAAATTTTAATATAAATAAGATGTAAAAAAACTAAGAAAAATTAATTAAAAAATTTTAACCCCGCTTCTCTAATTTTATAAAGTTGAAGCCATAAAAATTTTCCCTCCCCTCAAATCGCTAATATCAAACAGCTCCTTAAGTGAGCAATTTTCAATTAAAAATACCAGAGATGTATAAAGAGTTTACTTTAATCTTGAATATAAGACATCAATCTAATTTTTGGCAAAATTTATAATTTGTACTCCTAAGTACTTTTATTAATGGCATATATTAAAGGGACTTTTTATATCCAAATAGTCTGAATGTACATGATTGAACTGTTATTTCTTAATTCATGAATTAGTTGGAAGAAACTTATATTGCCATATGGCTCCTGATGATCATACAAAAAATTTAAAATTTTCCACCAAAGAGATAATTTTAAAATAAATCAATGAAAATTACAAACGCTGGCGAGACCAAGTTGTCTAATTGTTACAATATTTAATGTGAACATGAGGCCAATGTTTCAATTCAATTATTTGTTAATTAGTATTTTTTTCCAACATGACACGTCGGCGTCACTCTCATTATGAATAACTAACTTGAACAACACACCGTCGTATAACTTGAGTTGTGAAAGAGAAACACGGATAACTTAACCCCAAGTATGCAATTACACGGAAGCCCTACAGTCTACCTAACTTATTCATAAATAATACACTATTTTAATTGAATATAAAAATATTTAGCTAAAGTATTATCGTTTTTTTGCCATAAGCTATTATTTTTTCATGGGACCTACAATACAGAACAAAATTAAATATTAGCTTTTAAATTATAAACTAGAAACATAAAAGTTCGCGAGCAGGTTTGTTTGTTTGTTTTTTTTAAAGCTTAAGCTAGAGGGATTGTAGTCATGTATAAATTATTGATTGATTATATCACATTAATGCGAAGATTTTATTATGATTTTTTTTTTGAGAAACTTATGAAAAGATATGCTTAGCTCAAAAAGTCCAAGTCTACCATTTCCCACAACACAAAGAAAGTTCTTTAGTGTATTTATGTAACATATGGAGACCGGTCTGTCTTTTAATAAATAGTATTTTAATACCAAAATACTTATCGGGTGAAAAGAAAAACTAAAAAGAAAAGAAAAGACCCATCTAAAGAATTATGCATTGTTTAGTGTTCCTAGGTTTTTTCTCTTTTAGAAATTAGGAATAAATAATGCAAGACGGAAATAAGTATACAATAATTTTAACAAAGACGCCCATTATATACATGTATACACACACACGCACACGGATTCATCACAGTATAAAACTAAAAAAAGAGGATAAAAATTATGATAACATTAGAAAAATAAAATAAATGACAATATTTAAAATTTTGTTAGGGATTTTGATTTTATATGAAATTTTGTGGAGGAACTTAAGTTTTATATTAAATAATAGTTGATTAAGTTATCACATTACCTTCCAGATTTTTTTGTTTTTTTACAATAACTGGCAATGCACTATTCACTGGTAGCTATGAAAAAGAAACACTGGATTAATGGTCTGTTTGTCAGGAGGGGACGGGAGAGAATGGGATGGGAGGGAAAGTTTTTATGGATAGGATTTAAAAAAATTGGAGAAGTGGGGTTATAAAATTTTAATAAAGATAAGATGTAAAAAAAAACAAGAAAAATTAATTAAAAAATTTTAACCCCGCTTTTCTAATTTTATAAAATTGAAGTCATAAAAATTTCCCCTCCTCTCCAATCCCTAGTACCAAACAGCTCCTTAAGTGAGAAATTTTCAATAAAAAAATACAAGAGCTGTATAAAGAGTTTTTTTTTTAATCTTGAATATAAGACATCAATCTAATTTTTCGCGAAATTTATAATTTGTACTCCAAAGTACTTTTATTAATGGCATATATTAAAGGAACTTTTATATCCAAATAGTCTTAATGTACATGATTAAACTGTTATTTCTTAGTTCATGAATTAGTTGGAAGAAACTTATATTGTGATATGGCTCTTGATGACCATACAGAAAATTTCAAATTTGCCACCAAGGATAATTTTAAAATAAATCAATGAAAATTACAGACGCTGGCGGGACCAAGTTGTCTGATTGTTACAATATTTAATGTGAACGTGAGGCCAGTGTTTCAATTCAATTATTTGTTAATTGGTATTTTTCCAGCATGACATGTCATCATCACTCTCATTATGAATAACCAACTTGAACAACACAATGTCGTATAAGTTGGGTTGTGAAAGAGAAACTCGAATAACTTGACCCAAGTATACAATTACAGGGAAGCCCTACAATCTACCTAACTTATTCATAAATAATACAGTATTTCAATTGAATATGAAAATATTTAGCTAAAGTATTATCGTTTTTTTTTTCATAAGCTATTATTTTTTTATGGGACCTACAATACAGAACAAAATTAAATATTAGCTTTTAAATTATAAACTAGAAACATAAAAGTTTGCGAGCATGTTTGTTTGTTTTTTTAAAGCTTAAGCTAGAGGGATTTAGTCATGTATAAATTATTGATTGATTATATCACATGAATCCGAAGATTTTATTACTCCCTTCGATCTTAATTATATGAATCCGTTGACTTTTTAGGAGTGATTAACGATAGGAGTCATTATTAAAATATAATTTAATCTTCCAAAAATACTCTTAATTTTCACCATTTCCCACATTCTACCTTCATCCCAATCACCAACTTTATATATAGTTTAGAAAAAAGTTGTAAAATATGGGAGACAATGTGGATAGGACCTTTATATTTAAAACCAAATCAAATTTTTAATTAGCCCTTATAATTAGGAGCGGATGGAGTATTATTTTTCCTTGAGAAACTTATGAAAAGAGATGCTTAGCTCAAAATGTCCAAGTCTACGATTTCCCACAACACAAGCAAGTTCTTTAGTCTATTTATGTAACATATGGAGATCGGTCTGCTTTTTAAGAATGTTTAATGTTCCCAGGTTCTTTCTGTTTTAGAAAATAGGAATAAATAATGCAAGACAGAAATAAGTAAAAAATAATTTTAGCAAAGACACCCATTTTATATACTCCCTATGATCTTAATTATAAGAGCCAATTAATTTTTTTTTAGGAGAATCTTAAAAAAACTAATTACATTACTTTAAAGCATCAAAATTTATCATTTTTCTTCAAAATATGTTGTTTGACTTATGAATTAATACATGATATAATAAAGCACAACATATAATATGATTAAGTAATTTATTTTACTTCTTCAAAAAAAGTCAACTGGACTTTATAATCAAGACCAAAGAGAATATATAGATTCTTCATAGTGTAAAACTAAAAAAAATAGAGGATAAAAATTACATGGGAATATTAGAAAGTTAAAAAATGACAATATTTAAAATTTTGTGAGAGATTTTAATTTTATATGAAATTTTCTGTGGGGACTTAAGTTTTATATTAAATATTAATTGATTAAGTTATCACATTACTGATCTGACACGATATTAACATGGTTTTCTTTAGTGTTTTCCTACTAAATTGCACACTTTTACCCTCATTATGCATT